>JARQOD010010840.1:0-25775 GCA_033576555.1 Oophaga sylvatica
TTTATGTTCCTTTGGTGTTTGAGTGTTAAACGATGTTTCCGTCTTCTTTATGTCTAATCGTGTTTTTGTAGACAGCCATATCCCTTTTGGGGTGTCAGGACCTTCTTAACTGTTACAGGGTTAGGGGGGAGGAGACGGTTAGGTTGGAGATTGGACCTCTAACCATTACATACCTCCAAGGTGAGGATTATTGTCCCCGTTTGGGTCAGGTTAGCCCGGTCCACCCTTTCCCTTTAGTCTTAAGCCCCAAAAGATTACCCGATTCGCAGATATCGTGTCAGGAAATCTTTCTAACTTACTTAGTTGCTATCAGTTGTTGTATAATGTTTGTTCCTGTTAATAGTTTAGACATTGTTACTTATCATTAGACAGCGTGAATTTTCATGGCCATAAAAATTTCTCCAGTTACCTTCCTAGACTGGCTTGCGTTGCAGGGATTACCATGGAGCTACGGACATTAAGTCCAAAGTTTGTCTCCCCTGGAGCAAACCAGAGTGAACCTAAAGTAGCTCTCCCCGGACAGGTTCACTGGTGGGCGAGACAAATTTTTCACCTTCCGGGAGCATGTAAATTGTATTTTTCGGCTTCGCCTCGATCATCAGGGAGTGATAGCAAGAGGTGGAATTGTTATCTCACTTCTGCAAGGGGACCCTCAATCCTGGGCATTTTCCCTTCCCTCCGGATCCCCGGCTCTACCTTCTGTAGATCAATTTTTTACTGCCCTGGATTGGTATATGATGACCCAGATCGGGTCTCTCTGCTGAGACAAAATTACGTAAGATACAGCAGGGAGATCGGCCGGCAGAGGAATTGCTCTGAGTTCGTAGATGGGCCACAGATACCAGTGGATGACCCAGCTCTTAGGAGCCAGTTTTGTCATGGCTTTCTGATAAATATTAAGACGTTTTGGCTCAGTATGAGTCTCCTCATTCACTGGAGGCTGCTATGGCCTTAGCTATCCGTACTGATAGACGGCTTCGGGAGAGGTGAGGTAACCCCACTCCTGTTGTTTCTCCACCTACCACTAAAGTCCCTTATGTTGAGGTTCCCCTTGTCTGTTTCGTATGAGCCATGCATGGGAGGGACATCATTTCGTAGGAGGGGATTGGCGGTACGCAGCAGACTAGAAATGTTTTTTCTGCGGGAAAGAGGACATTTTGTTGGAGAATGTCCATCCCGTGCCTTGTTGAGCCAAAAGTCGCCGGAAAACTGTTATCCCAGGTTGTGTGGTGACGACAACCTGGGAGTATGTATTTCATCCGCCAGTTCTTCTCAGTTCCTTGTACCAGTGGAGGTGGTAGTTGGTACGAGAGTGGAGAGATTGTCTGTTCTTCTTGATAGTGGTTCCGGGCTAATTGGTTGACGCTCGTTTGCTCAGGCTCAAGGTATGCATCTGAGTGTATTGGTCAAAACCGATCCTATATCTCCATTGACGCCAGGCCTCTCGGCCAAGGTAGCTTTGTATGAGTTCATAAACATTGACCTTCGGGTAGGGGCAATACATAGGAACAATTATCTTGTTATGTGTTGGAGGGTCTACCTACTCCCATGTGTTGGGACTTCCTTGGTTGGTTAAACATAACCCTGTGATTAATTGGCAGTCCAAGAAAATAAGCCAATGGGGGTGAAGTTTTGCAAAAGCAACGCATGAACACAGTCATCATGCGGTCTTGCCTAGTACATTGCCTCCTTTTTTTGGAGATTTTGGGATGTTTTTCTCTGAGGAGGGGTGTCAGGAGTTGCCTCCTCATCGCGTGTATGACGCTCTATTAATCCCTTCCTGTTGCTAAGTTGCCTAAAGCTAGGTTGTATAATCTTTCTGGTCCTGAGAGCAGGCTATGAAAATTATATTTCGAAAGTCTGGCCAAAGGGCAATTAGACCTTCATCTTCCCCAGTAGCCCGGGTTCTTCTTTGTGAAGAAGAAAGATGGAGGCCTACGCCCTTGCTTGATTTCCGCGAACTTAATCGGATTACTGTTCGAGATCCGTTCCACTCCCTCTTATTCCTGACTCTTCAATCAAATTGTTGGCGCCAAATGGTTCTCTAAATTGGATCTCAGGGGCGTATAATCTGATTAGGATAAAAGAGGGGATGAGTGGAAAACGGCGTTTAACACGCCGGAGGGACATTTATGAAACCTAGTCAATGCCTTTTGTCTGACTACTGCCCAGCAGTATTCCAACATTTTGTTAATGACATTTTTCGTCACCTTGTGGCGGTGTTTGTGGTTGTATATTTGGCGACATTTTAATTTACTCGCCAGATCTTGTGTCTCATCAGGAGCATGTGAGACAGGTGTTGCAGATCTTGCGAGACAATAAACTATACGCCAAACTGGAGAAGTGTGGTATTTGCCGTACAGGACTTCAGTTTTTGGTTTTTTGGTGTCAGCCTCCGCCTTTCCCGTATGGGACCCTGAAAAGGTGAGAGCAGTGCTGAATGGGATCGCCAGGATCTTAAGGCTCTGCAGCGTTTTTTTGGGGTTTGCTAACTACTACCCGGAAATTTATTTGTATTTCTCATCTGTCTCAAACCTCTCACTTACATGACAAGAAAAGGGACGGATTTTTCTAAATGGTCGGACAAAGCTTGCCAAGCCTTTTTCCTCTTTGAAGAAATGTTTTGCTTCGGCACCCGTTCTCATCCAACCAGATGCATCTCAGCCGTTCATTGTGGAGGTGGATGCGTCTGACGTAGGGTGGTGCTATATTGTCCCAGGGTCCGTCCCCTGGTAAATGGCACCGTGCGCTTTCCTTTCTAAGAAATTGTTCGTCCGCCGAAAGGAATTATGATTCGCAATAGGGAACTTTTGGCCATTTAAGTTAGCTTTTGAAAATGGCGTCACTTTTGGAGGGGGCGGCCACCCGGTTACCGTTTTACTGATCACAAGAACCTGTTTGTATTGGAATCCGCTAAGCTCTGAATTCCAGACAGCTCGTGGTCGTTGTTTTTTACCAGTTTAATTTTGTCGCACTTATCGCCCGGGGTCTAAGAATGTAAAGGCTGATGCCTGTCTCGCAGTTTCCCAGGGGCCGGGGAAAACGGATACCCGAGTCCTATCCTTCAGGGGGGTGGTAGTGTCGCTGTATTTTTTTTCTGAGCTTGAGGAGGAGGTGTTAGAGGCTCAGGGGGACGCCCCTGCAGACCTTCCAGGGGAGACTGTTTGTCCCAAATCTGTTGAGACAAAGGTTATTGAGGCCATCATAATTCTGCTCTAGCAGACATCCAGGGAGTAAGGCTACTTTAGATCTCCCTTTCTCGCCGGTTTTGGTGGCCTAATGCTAATAAAGATGTTATAACTTTGTCGCGTCATGTGGGTGTGTGCTCGCTCTAAAACCCCTCATACCCATCCGTCTGGGACCCTTTTACCCTTGAAACTTCCGAGCGTCCAATGGACTCATTTATTCTATGGAACTTCATTACGGACTTCCTCCGTCGTCAGGGAATACTGTCAAACGGTGTTGTTGACAGGTTCAGTAAGATGGCACATTTCGTTGCTCTTCCTGCACTCCCTATGCTAAAACTCTGGCGCAGGTTGTTCATTAGGGAGATCGTTAGACTTCATGGTTGCCTTCTGATGTGGTGTCAGATAGGGGGTCTCAGTTTGTGTCCAAATTTTGGAGGGCATTTTGTTACGTCGGGGGTGCAATTGTCATTTTCCTCGGCTTTTTCATCGCAGACCAATGGCAGACAGAGCGTCGAATCAGAGCTTAGAGACATATCTCCGGTGGTTTTGTCTCAGAGAACCAAAGGACTGGTCTTCTTTCTTGCCTCTGGCAGAGTTCGCTCTTAACAACAGGCGGAGCGAGTCCACTGGTAAGTCCCCGTTTTTTGGGGCATATGGTTTCCATCCCCAGTTTTGTACTTTCAATGGGGGGGGCCCTTCTGGGGTTCCTGAGGAGGAGCGTTTCTCGTCGTCACTTGCTTCTGTGTGGAGAGGTATATTGAATAATCTGAGTGCGATGGGGAACCGTTACAAACGTATGGCTGATAGGAGGAGAGTTTCTGGTCCAGATCTGAATGTGAACGATCTGGTATGGTTGTCTACCAGGAATATAAAACTTAAAGTGCCCTCCTGGAAACTGGGTCCCAGATTCATCGGGCCGTACAGGATCAGTTCCATAATTAATCCTGTGGCATTTCGTCTGGACCTCCCTCCTACGTTTAAAATTCATAATGTGTTCCACAAGTCATTACTTAAAAGGTATGTGGCACCAGTCATACCGTCACCTCTACCTCCTCCTCCTGTGTTGGTCAATGGTAACTTGGAATTTCAAGTATCAAAGATCATTGACTCACGTCTGAATCGCCGGTCCCTTCAGTACTTGGTGCATTGGAAGGGGTATGGTCCAGAGGAGAGGACGTGGGTCCCTGCGTCTGATGTTAACGCAGATCGTTTGGTTCGGACCTTCCACAGAACTCACCCGGGCAGGCCTGGCCCTGAGGGTCCGGAGGCCCCTCGTAGAAGGGGGGGTACTGTCATGTGTGCATTGCCACGATGATCGTCGCGGTTGCACATTTTGACTTCTCACAGCTGAGCTGCTGTTTCTTTGTGTTTGGCAGCTAGGGAGTTAATTCTGTCTGTGCTCGGTGCTGGGACTGGGTGCAGTTTCTCCCGGCTGCAATTGATTATTTGTTGATTGGTTTCCTTTAAATTCCTGGTTGTCTGCTTGGGGAGTTGCCAGTGAAACCTTCATGCAGACCACAGATAGGAATGAATCTGTATAGACTTTAGTTGTGAGCTCCTTAGTTGTTCTAAGCTCAACTTGGTTAGAGTTTATTTCCCAGACCATTTATGTTCCTTTGGTGTTTGAGTGTGTATGCAAGTGAGTGTTATCCTGTCTGTCTTATATGTCTAATCTGTGTATTTAGCTAAGATCAGCCCATATCCCTTTGGTGGTAGTCAGAATCCTTCTTAGGACTGATTACAGGGTTCAGGGTCTGATAGGAGACAGGGTTAGGTTGGAGACTTGGACCTCTGAACCATTATCAGTACCTCCAAGGTGAGGGATTAGTTAGGACCCCAGTTTAGGGTCAGGTTAGATCCCGGTCCACCTCTTTCCTGTTTCAGCTCATCAAGTCCTCAAGATTAACCCTGAGTTCAGCAGATATCGTGTCAGGTAAATCTATTCTATACTTACATGCTGATGTTGCTATACTAGTTGTTGTATAGAGGGTGTTTTTTTTGAAAAAATTCAAAAAAGAAAAAACGACAACAGATCCAAATATATATTATCAAAAAATATAAATATACAAAATCTTTATTGGTACACATATAGACCGGACAGGAGTATCCAGACAGTGAACAAATACAGTGGTGAGTATCTATAAAAGATATACATACAAAATAAATCAAACTGGGTTCCTATAAAATATATCTGTAGGGCACACAAAAAATATATATATATGCTTGGGGGCTGGAGCAGTAAACATGTATTTTAAATCATGAATTCAAATCCAAATGTCAGTGCATATAATAAAAAACATGTGACTGCACCAACAGTGCATATGAATATCAATATTGCTGCATGTGATTAAATTTCATGCATCTACATAGAGATTCGCTAACTACCCAGAGTTGGAAAGCAGCGATTATAACCCAAAATGCCCATTGTGAAAATTTGGGAGTGCCAGTCAGCTTCCATAAGTCACATTGAGGCCGGCAATATGCCGCTCACAGTACAAATACTGTGACTAACATGGAGTGAATAGGGAGAACATTACCTCCGAAATTTGTAGCTGGCGCTCACAAGGGAAACCAGGATGATGAAAACGTGCCCCGACGCACGTTTCGGTAATTAAACCTTCGTCAGGGGCATATACGCAGTGGAAACCGAGCGCTATAAAAACCCTTGAACCGGAAATAGAACATCGCGTACCGGAAGTGACGCGTGTGAAGCCGATGACGCCGCCCGATGCACTGCGCCTGCGTCAGACGAATGGGTACCATGACGCTGTCATGGCAACCAGACGCTAAAGACACAGGAAGCAGGGCACCGCGCAGCGCCCCAGCCCACAAGCGTACAGGTACAGAGATCAAAGGACTACATATCAATCGCTTTGGACATAGCTTGAAATAATATGATGACCAGAGCTGACACGATTAAGTATTTCATTACCACAAAATGCAGATCATATAGCAACATGGCTACAGTCTAATATTTAGCATAAATTTATAAGATTCATAAGATTTCTAAGTGGTCTGCATAAATTCATACAATGATCGGGGTTGACATAATCATGTCCTTGAATACAAGCAATGCGGACAACATAGCAAAATATTTTGCACAGACAGATGTAGTGTATAAAGAAATAGCCCGCATATACACAATTGTAGTCCATAGGATATATATGGAGATTGAAAAATGTTTTCCATGTAGAAGGTCCAAGATGACAGAATAATACAGTAAACCTAAAAATAGTAAAAGAATAATAATGAACAATAATAATGAACATAAAAGACGCACAAACGGTTAAAACAAAGAAGATATCAAAGGATAGACACTCACTTTCAACAAAAGGTGTTTATCTTAAAGAAAGGGTGCAAAGCTTAAATTTTCATTGAGCCCGCTTGGATGGACTGTATTGAGAGTCCATATCCAGCGGGCTTCTAATTGTGCCAAACGCTGCGTAACTTCACCCCCTCGGATCCCTAAATCCAGACAATCTATCCCTATAACTCTCAAGTTTTTACTGTTACATTGATGGTAAATCTTGAAATGTCTGGGAAGAGTTTTGAGGGTTGATGAATCCTCTTCCTTGGCTGCTGCCTCTATCCCAAGCACATGCTCTCTGATTCTAATTTTAAGTTGCCGTGTGGTCAAACCAACATAAATCAGAGAGCATGGGCATGTGGCGTAGTAGATGACACATTTTGTGGCACATGTAATGTATTTTTGAATTTTAAAGGATTTCTTCCCAGATGAATCTACAAATGAATCCTTACGATCCACATTAACACATGCCACGCAGTGTCCACACTTAAAACACCCCTTACGTTTCTTGAAGTCATCAAGGAAAGTCCGAGGGGATTGCTAACGTAATGACTGGAGGTTAAATGTTCTCGGAAATTTTTGGAACGCCTGTATGTAATTTGTGGTCTAAAGGGAATGATTTTGGCCAAGACAGGATCAGTTTTTAAGATTGGCCAAGCTTTTTCTAAAATTTGTTTGACCTTATCAGATTGGGAGTTATAAGTGGTGATGAATCTTATTACGTCTGAATGAGGTCTATCATGGGTCTTATACAGGAGAGTGTTTCTCTCACTGAACCTGGCTCTATTAAAACCTTTTTTTATAGATCTATTGCTGTAGCCTCTTTCCCTCAGACGTCTTTTTAGTACACCAGCCTGACTCTCAAATTCATTATCGTTAGAACAAATGCGTCTGAGTCTTATAAATTGGCCAGTGGGTATGGCCCGAATCATATGTGATGGATGGGACGAAGAAGCGTGCAACAAAGAATTTGTAGCTGTGGATTTTCTAAAGATTGTGGTTTGGATAGAATGGCCTTCATCCCTTGTCAACAAAACGTCTAAGAAATCAATCTTGTTTCTATTGTGGCAAAAGGTCAATTTTATATTCATATCATTATTAGTTGTTGTATAGAGTGTTGTTCCTGTATTAATAGTTTACTGACATTGTATACATATCATTAGACAGCGTGACAAGTATATAGAGGATCTGTCGGCTCTCCTGGGTGGTGTAGCATATAGAGGATCTGTCATCTCTCCTGTGTGGTGTAGTATATAGAGGATCTGTCTGCTCTCCCGTGTGGTGTAGTATATAGAGGATCTGTCAGCTCTCCTGTGTGGTGTAGTATATAGAGGATCTGTCGGCTCTCCTGTGTGGTGTAGTATATAGAGGATCTGTCGGCTCTCCTGTGTGGTGTAGTAAATAGAGGATCTGTCAGTTCTCCTGTGTGGTGTAGTATATAGAGGATCTGTCAGCTCTCCTGTGTGGTGTAGTATATAGAGGATCTGTCAGCTTTCCTGTGTGGTGTAGTATATGGAGGATCTGTCAGCTCTCCTGTGTGGTGTAGTATATAGAGGATCTGTCAGCTCTCCTGTGTGGTGCAGTATATAGAGGATCTGTCAGCTCTCCTGTGTGATGTAGTATATAGAGGATTTGTCAGCTCTCCTGTGTGGTGCAGTATATGGAGGATCTGTCAGCTCTCCTGTGTGATGTAGTATATAGAGGATCTGTCAGCTCTCCTGTGTGGTGCAGTATATAGAGGATCTGTCAGCTCTCCTGTGTGATGTAGTATATAGAGGATCTGTCAGCTCTCCTGTGTGGTGCAGTATATAAAGGATCTGTCAGCTCTCCTGTGTGGTGTAGTATATAGAGGATTTGTCAACTCTCCTGTGTGGTGCAGTATATAGAGGATCTGTCAGCTCTCCTGTGTGGTGTAGTATATAGAGGATTTGTCAACTCTCCTGTGTGGTGTAGTATATAGAGGATCTGTCAGCTCTCCTGTGTGGTGTAGTATATAGAGGATCTGTCAGCTCTCCTGTGTGCTGTAGTATATAGAGGATCTGTCAGCTCTCCTGTGTCGTGTAGTATATAGAGGATCTGTCGGCTCTCCTGTGTGGTGTAGTATATACAGGATCTGTCAGCTCTCCTGTGTGGTGTAGTATATAGAGGATCTGTCGGCTCTCCTGTGTGGTGTAGTATATAGAGGATCTGTCAGCTCTCCTGTGTGGTGTAGTATATAGTGGATCTGTCAGCTCTTCTGTGTGGTGTAGTATATAGAGGATCTGTCAGCTCTCCTGTGTGGTGTAGTATATAGAGGATCTGTCCTCTCTCCTGTGTGGTGTAGTATATAGAGGATCTGTCAGCTCTCCTGTGTGGTGTAGTATATAGAGGATCTGTCAGCTCTCCTGTGTGGTGTAGTATATAGTGGATCTGTCAGCTCTTCTGTGTGGTGTAGTATATAGAGGATCTGTCAGCTCTCCTGTGTGGTGTAGTATATAGAGGATCTGTCCTCTCTCCTGTGTGGTGTAGTATATAGAGGATCTGTCAGCTCTCCTGTGTGGTGTAGTATATAGATGATCTGTCAGCTCTCCTGTGTGGTGTAGTATATAGAGGATCTGTCAGCTCTCCTGTGTGGTGTAGTATATAGAGATCTGTCAGCTCTCCTGTGTGGTGTAGTATATAGATGATCTGTCAGCTCTCCTGGGTGGTGCAGTATAGAAGATCTGTCAGGTCCAGTAGTGTAGCTACTGGGGGGGCAGAAGGGGCGGTTGCCACGGGCCCACCCGGAGCTACACTACTGTAACTGTATTGGCATGCACAGTTCGCTCTCCCCATCAACCCCCTCTCAGCGTCTGATGTCCCTGGCGTTCTCGGAACAGTGGAGGAATCAGGAGGAAAGGTGAATTTTGTATGTGTTTATAATGCAGCCTATGGGAGGGCTGCAATATACTATAGAGCAGTAGCGGCGAAGCTATAGCACTTGTGCCAGAGGGGGCACGCAGAGCCCTCCCGGTGGGCATGCGAGCCATCTCCTCAGGACTAGAAGCCAGCGGGGGAGGGGGAGTGGTGGACCAGTGGGCCACAGGAGACAGGAGCCAGTGGCTGCGGCTGTAACTGTGCCCGCTGCAAAAGAGAAATGAATATTCACTGCACTGGCAATGAATATTCATTTCTCTTATAGCGCACACAGCTTCAGCCGCAGCCGCTGGCTTCCAGCAGCTCCTGCTGCCAACCGATCACGTGTTCCGGCTCATTAAGGTAATGACTATTCACCTCTCTCCACTCCCATAGGCGTGGAGTGAATATTCATTCCCTTAATGAGCGGGGACACGTGATCAGACGGTCGCAGTAGCTGCTGGCACTGGAACAAGATGCTGCGAGGGCGCGCAGGGGATGTAAGTAGGATGTTTGTTTTTTTTAATGCTTTTCTCCTGGGGTGCCATATATATAAGGATAGGGTTGAGGAACCATGCATACAAGGATGGGAATAAGGAGCTATTCATACCTGGACAGGGATGAGGAGCCATGCAGACAGGGATGGGGATAAGGAGCCATGCATACAAGGATGGGGATAAGGAGCTATTCATACCTGGACAGGGAAGAGGAGCCATGCAGACAGGGATGGGAATAAGGAGCCATGCAGACAAGGATGGGAATAAGGAGCCATGCAGACAAGGATGGGAGGGAATAAGAAGCCTTGCAGACAAGGATGGGAATAAGGAGCTATTCATACCTGGAAAGGGATGAGGAGCCATGCAGACAGGGATGGGGATAAGGAGCCATGCAGACAAGGATGGGGATAAGGAGCTATTCATACCTGGACAGGGATGAGGAGCCATGCAGACAGGGATGGGGATAAGGAGCCATGCATACAAGGATGGGGATAAGGAGCTATTCATACCTGGACAGGGATGAGGAGCCATGCAGACAGGGATGGGGATAAGGAGCCATGCATACAAGGATGGGGATAAGGAGCTATTCATACCTGGACAGGGATGAGGAGCCATGCAGACAGGGATGGGAATAAGGAGCCATGCATACAAGGATAGAGATGAGGAACCATTCAGACAAGGATGGGAATAAGGAGCCATGCAGATAAGGATGGGAATAAGGAGCTATTCATACCTGGACAAGGATGAGGAGCTATGCAGACAGGGATGGGGCTAAGGAGCCATGCATACAAGGATAGGGATGAGGAACCATTCAGACAATGATGGGAATAAGGAGCCATGCAGACAAGGATGGGAATAAGGAGTCATGCAGACAAGGATGGGAATAAGGAGCCATGCAGACAAGGATGGGGATAAGGAGCCATGCAAACAAGGATATTGATAAGGAGCCATGCAGACAAGGATGGAGATAAGGAGCCATGCATACCAGAATAGGGATTAGGGGACAATGCATATCCGGCTTATACTCAAGTCAATAAGTTTTCCCAGTTTTTCATGTCAAAATTAGGTGCTTTGGCTTATTCTCGGGTTGGCTTATACACGAGTATATACGGTATTTTTTTTTTAATGTGAGGCCATTATACTGTAGGGAACACTATGTGGGTACATTATACAGTATGAAACACTATGTTTGGGCCATTATACAGTATGGAGCATCACGTGGGACCATTAGATCGCCCGCCAGGGCAGTGGGGTACTCGGTACTGGGCTGGTGTCTTAAAGGAATGTGTCACGGCAGCAGTGACCCGGTCCGTGGTCCTGGGCATCCAATGAAAAGGGTAATATTTACAAGGGATGATAAAGAGTTTGTATTGAAGTGTTCATGATGCCACCTGTGGTTTCTGGTCAGAGGTGACCAGCGCTGCAGTGCAGATCCTCTGGGATAGATGATGTGATGCAGCAGAGTTGGAACAGCTCTCCACAGGCAGAGCTTGTTGTCCCAGGGCAGAGAGATGTTGTAGAGAGTAATGGTGCTGGTAGATGTAGCAGTGTGGAGTGGGTGGCGCAGGAAGAATTTGAGGAGACACATTCAGATGCAGTTTCAAAGCTTTACTCACAGTTCTGTCTGCATTACAGGTGCCCGCTTGGTGCCACGTCCAGCAGGTAAGGAATCCAGCCAACTCCCAGGTAGATGGAGAACACCATTCCAGAACTCCCTGTCAGTATATGCCTTCCCTGGCCGTCTCACTGTGCTGATTCCTGATCCTACTTCCTTCCCAGCACCACACAAACAGTGTCCCAGCCCGGCAGCTGCGAATCCTGTTGGACAACGTGACCCAGGCTTTTCCTTGATTCTATATAGCTGCCTTCCCGGAGAAGATGATTGTGGTTTTTGGCTGTGACCCCTAAAGTTGCCACAGCTGTCAGCTTGCTAGCTGAGTCCTGTTGTATGCTCCACTAGGCTAGGGGCCGAGACCCTTCTGCAACCTGGATTCTCCCAACGGGTAGCCTTCTGCTCATCCGTGCCTCTGAGAAATCTCTTTTCCCTACAGGGAACCTTCTTTCTTTTCCTTCTGTCTGTCAGCAGCTCCTCAGGACCTGGAGCCTGCTGTACGTTTCTATCTCTTCCCGCCTTTCCCTACGGGAAGGTGGCCTATGCACGTCTTACCCCTTCTTCCCCTATGGGAAGACTCACCCTTACTACCCTATATTCTCCTGCTCTAACCCACAAGCTCCACCCACCATCTGACACCCTTTCCTAGCTACAGACATGCTAGAGGAACTGAGCTAGTGTGTGTGATGGATGCAGTGTTGTCAGAGCCAGGTTCAGTGCCTCCATCGTACCTGAAAGGTGGGATACCACATCTCTGGCTGAGATGCAGTACCTCTGTGGCGACTGGACCCTCAAGGGCGCCACACCATAATATAGTATGGAGCATCGTGTGGGGCCATTATACAGTATGGAGCACTATGTGAGGCCATTATACAGTATGGAGCACTATGTGGGGCCATTTTATAGTATGGAGCATCGTGTGGGGCCATTATACTGCATGGAGCACTATGTGGGACCCATTACACTTTATGCAGGACTATGTAGGGGCGATTACACTGTATGGAGGACTATGTGGCACCATTATACTTTAAGGATATCTATGTGGCGCCATTGCACTGTATGGAGGACTTTATGTGCCCGTTATACTGTATGGAGGGCTGTGTGGGTATTACAGATGGAGAATCATACTGTGATGGGATCACCATTCTTTTTTGGGGGAACTGAGGGAGTGGGGTACAGTCAGGTCATCATACTGTGCGTGTGGAGGAGTTCACTGTGGGGGTATCATACTCTGTTTGGGAGCACATTTGTTTGCATCATGCTTTATCTGTTTTATTCAAGGTTTTTAATCCTTTGTTATTACATATTTAAATTAGGCCATTGGGCCATGTGATTTTTACTGCTGTTACATAACATATATTATTCCACTATAATTCCAAAAGTTAATCGATTTATTTGATAAGGAAAACCTTCCTCAATTGTAGATATTTTTTTTAGCAAATATCACGGTTGACCTGCAACTTTCTGCAAGCTTTTAACTTTGGCCTTCTGTGTATTTGAGTTTGATATCCCTGCCTTAAAGGGTATGTTCTCATCATGATAAAGGGTTACAATTGCAAAGAGGTTGTAAAAACAAACAACTTTGCAATTTTACTTTTGTTTAAAAATCCTCTCCATTCTCAAAAACAGACCTTCACTACTGGTGGCTAGTATCTTAGGCTTGGAGTGCAGCGCTTACAAGCTCTTTGATATTGACTCTGTAGCGCTAATGTATGAGTTGTCTTTCTAATCTAAAACCTCAGTATTCAGGGCACTTTGCGAAAAATAAGTGGGTTTTGGATTATAGTTTGGGCACTCGGTCTCTAAAAGGTTCGCCATCACTGCTATAGAGTCTGCCTATGGGGGCTGCATTATACTATAGAGTCTGCCTATGGGTATGTATTACACTATAGAGTTTGCCTATGAGGGTGCATTATACTATATGGTCTGCCTATGGTAGGTGCATTATACTATAGAGTCTGCCTATGGGGGGTGCATTATACAATATAGAGTCTGCCTATGGGGGTGCATTTTACAATATAGAGTCTGCCTATGGGGTGCATTATACTATATGGTCTGCCTATGGTAGGTGCATTATAACTATAGAGTCTGCCTATGGGGGGTGCATTATACAATATAGAGTCTGCCTATGGGGGTGCATTTTACAATATAGAGTCTGCCTATGGGGTGCATTATACAATATAGAGTGTGCCTATGGGGAGTGCATCTATAATATAACGCTGGGAGCGTCACTCTGTTTGAAGCCTTTATAGACTGTGCAAGCGCTACACGCCTGCACAGTCTGGCTCCAGACAGAGTGAGGCATCCAGCGGTGAGTACTCTGTATGGCGCCGGAGATCGCGGTATGCGTACTGGATGCATACCGCGATCTCCGGCGCCATACTCACATACTTACCTGACCGGTAGTAGCATTGCCGTGGCGCTTCTCTTCTCCCGAGGCAGGAGACCAGGAGTGCGCGTCGGAATCGCGCATGCGCATAGCGCTATCCGGCGCCATTGTGGCGCCAGACCGCACGGTATGGGCATGCGCGTACTCCGGCGCCGCTCTCCTCCCCCGGCGTCCCCCAGAGCAGAACAGCGCTGGAGCACAGGGATGAAAGGTGAGTATAAATGTTTGTTTTTTTGGGTGTATGTGTGTAATAGCGGTGAGGGGACTATGCATATCAGGATTGGGGGGTGAGGGGACCATGCATATCAGGATAGGGGAATGAGGGGACCATGCACATCAGGATTGGGGGTGAGGGGACCATGCATATCAGGATAGGGGGGTGAGGGACCATGCACATCCGGATAGGGGGATGAGGGACCATGCATATCAGGATTGGGGGGGTGAGGGGACCATGCATACCAGGATTGGGGGGTGAGGGGACCATGCACATCAGGATTGGGGGGTTAGGGGACCATGCACATCAGGATTGGGGGGTGAGGGGACCATGCATATCACTATTGGGGGGTGAGGGGACCATGCACATCAGGATTGGGGGTGAGGGGACCATGCACATCAGGATTAAGGGTGAGAGGACCATGCAAATCAGGATTGGAGGGGTGAGGGGACCATGCACATCAGGATTGGGGGGATGAGGGGACCATGCATATCAGGATTGGAGGGGTGAGGGGACCATGCACATCAGGATTGGGGGTGAGGGGACCATGCACATCAGGATTGGGGGTGAGGGGACCATGCACATCAGGATTGGGGGGTGAGGGGACCATGCACATCAGGATTGAGGGTGAGAGGACCATGCATATCAGGATTGGAGGGGTGAGGGGACCATGCACATCAGGATTGGGGGGGTGAGGGGACCATGCATATCAGGATTGGAGGGGTGAGGGGACCATGCACATCAGGATTGGGGGGTGAGGTGACCATGCATTCCAGGATTGGAGGGTGAGGGGACCATGCATTCCAGGATTGAGGGATAAGGGGACCATGCATACTAGGATTGGGGGGTTAGGGGACCATGCATACCAGGATTGGGGGTTGAGGGGACCATGCATTCCAGGATTTGGGGGGGACCATGCATTCCAAGATAGGGGGGTGAGAGAACCATGCATACCAGGATAGGGGGATGAGGGGACCATGCATATCAGGATTGGGGGTAAGGGGACCATGCATATCAGGAAGGGGGCGAGGGGACCATGCATACCAGGATGAGGGGGTGAGAGGACCATGCATACCAGGATTGGGGGGTGAGGGCCCATGCATACCAGGATTGGGGGATAAGGGGTAACATGCATACCAGGATAGAGGGGTACCATGCATACCAGGATTGGGGGGTGAGGGGACCATGCCTACCAGAATTGGGAGGTAAGGGGTGCCATGTATACCAGGATTGGAGATGAGGGGACCATGCATACCAGGATTGGGGGGTGAAGGGTACCATACATCCTACAATAGGGATGAGGGGGGACCATGCATTCCAGGATTGGGCGGCAGGGGACCATGCATACCAGGATTTGGGGGTGAGGGGACCATGCATACCGTGATTGGGGGGTTGAGGGGACCATGCATACCAGGATTGGGGGGGTGAGGGGACCATGCATACCATGATTGGGGGTTGAGGGGACCATACATACCAGGATTGTGGGGTGAGGGAACCATGAATACCAGGATAGGGATGAAGGGGTACCATGCATACCAGGATTGGCGGATGAGGGGACCATGCATACCAGAATGAGGAATGGGGTGCCATGCATACCAGATTTGGGTGGGGGTGAGGGGGACCATACATACCAGGATAGGGATGAGGGGTGCCATGCGTACCAGGATAGGAGGGGGGCAGCACATACCAGGATGGGAGATCATATACCTATAAAAATGCTTGCCACCCGGGCGTAGAACGGGTTCATAGCTAGTTATAATATATAGAGTCTGCCTATGGGGAGTGCATTATACTATATAGAGTCTGCCTATGGGGGGTGCATTATACAATATAGAGTCTGCCTATAGGGAGTACATTATATCTTATAGAGTCTGCCTATGGGGGTGCATTATACTATATAGAGTCTAAACAACATATGACCAAGGGGCACTTCACCAACATGAAAAAACTAATCCAATATAAATATATAAAGGAAGAGGAAGAGATCCCAAAATATGAAATCAAAACTTTATTAATCACTGTAAAAACATATATATAAAAAAGCAAAATGTCGTAAGGGACACCAGCAAGAACACTCAGGTAGATAGCGAGGGAATGATGCAATATCAGCAATCAAATGTACAATAATATGAAAATATAATGCCATAAAAATATAATGTAAATGTATAATCATCAGTATTAATACAATATCCATATATCCTCATACAATATGGCAAAAAAATACATACAAAACAATCCATTAATAGCTACCCCTCGAAAGTAAAAAGAAAATAGCCACCAAAAAGGAATCAAAAATTGTCCCTGAGCAAGGTAACTACAGGAGCGGATAAAGGGATATCGCAATCTCTCTCATATAAGGTGCAAGCAGTGCAAAAAGTGCAACCTCACAATTCCCATGTATCCTAGATAAAGTACTAGAAATATCCCATCATGGAGAATCCATAATTAAAGGTCAAAAGGTTCCATTACCTTACGGTGGTAGTGCTCATGGTGTCCCCTCACCCCGACGCGCGTTTCGCCTCCTGCTTCTTCCGGGGGCTGTCGCTGTAGATAAGCCCCTGATGGCGGTGGCCGCATCTCATAGGGGAAAAAAATAGGTGACAGATTCCCTTTAAGTACATTTTGTGAAGTGCAGAAGCCTACAACAGAGAGTCGTTGAGCAGGAATAGTATATGGGCCACTTGCTCTCATATGGCATCTCCTACTAATTTTTTCTTTAAAAAATATTTCTGTCATTTCAAACTATGGCATTAATTAGCTCATTTCCCTTCTATGCAAATTTAATAGTACATTTTTGACTGCAGTAATTAAGCTCGCCTCCTTATTGGGTGTTTGTACAGGTTGCACATGTGATATATATATATTTGATGCGCACATGGTACCAGGGTTATGGGGTACTCGGCACCGAGCCCATGGAAGTCTATGGGGGATGTCACTGGCAGCAGAGCTCGGTCCGTGGCCCTGGGCGCTCATACAATGGGGGAATATTTACAGGGGATAATAGTAATAATTGTTCGTGACGCCACCTGTGGTTTCTGATCAGGGTGACCAGCGCTGCAGGGTGAATCCTCTGAGGGTTGGGGCAGCAAGGTGTTAAGTCTCCCACAGGCGAGACTGGATGGATCCCTCAGGGTGATATGGCGGTGCAGGGGAGCAGGTAATAAGTTAGTCACACACAAGTCAGTCTCTTTCCATACCTTTACTGATGGTATCTGCAGGTATGCCCCGGGAAGCTGCTCAGGGTGGAGAATGCACATCCAGGTAATCACTGTGTAGGTTTAAGGCCTCCTTTCTCTTAATGTGTATGAGTCCTAACTTGCGTGAAGCGAAGTTTAACTCCTTCTCCTCTCTACGCCCGGCTGATCTGGTGATGAGGTCTTTTTGTGGACAGAACAGTGTCTTTATGGCGGTACCTGCCAGACTCCGTCTTCCTAACCCCGGTTACGTATCAGCACAGAAGGGCCCCTCTGCGACCTGAAGTCCAGCAGGGATTCCGGTTTTCTCTCACTAGCCGTAAAGGTTCTAGCAATACTTCGGACCCGGTGTCCGGTTAAGTTGAGTGAAGATGCTATGTCACCTATGTCACTCTTTCCTTTGGTCACCACTCGCCTGTCGTCCTGCACACACCTTAATAGGAGCACAGGCAGCAGCAGATGTTGCTTCAGTCTTCCTCAGCCCTCAGGCTAATCTGACAGGGGTTTCTCCCTCCCAGCGTGTCTGAGGTAACTCTGTACTCAGATGTCGTGTCTACTCTTCCTGAGGTAACACCAACGACTCCTTAACTTTTAGCTAGATTGTCTTTAGCTCACTGCTGTCTCAAGGGCTCCCCTTGGTGGAACCAGGAAAAATGTCAAGTGTTGTGTGCTTATCAGGTGTTTTGTAATTACCTTTTCTGTGCATTCTCCTGGGAACATGTGTACCAAGCGCAGCTGGGCCACACATCTTGACCCCCACTTTTCTAACAACTCTGCATTGTGCCGTTCTTCTGTTGTTGCACCTTTTAAGCATACGGCATTGACAGTTGTGACCATTACTCTTTGTCTCTGTCTCCCTACACATCTACGCTTCATAAATGGGGTTTTACTTAGTTAAAGGGAAACTGTAATGTAAAAAAAGCTATTAACCTGCAGATATGGGATTAATCCACATGTTAATAGCGTTCTAAAGCCGAACAGCCACCGCACTCAAAGCCTGGCTACTGGGAGGAAATGAACGTTATACCTACCAGCTATCGTATATTGAGGTGTAGATTCAGTCACTGCTCAGTACATAGTGAGTGGCGGCTGTAACCATTCCCCCTCGCACTGACTGATAGTTCCCTCAGCAGAGTGTGAATGCCGAGCCGGCAATTAGTCAATGCTGAGGTGCGGTTACAGCCACCGCTCACTAGGTACTTAGCGGTGACTGAAGCCCAGCTGGTCACACTCCTACGACAGAAAGCCGGAGGCTGCTGGGAGGAATAAACTTAATTTTCTCCCAGTAGCTGAGATTTTAATGCAGGTGGACGCATGGCTTCAAAATGCTGTTAACCTGCAAATTAACCCAATATCTGCAGGTTAATAACGGTTTTTCACTTGACAGGTTCCCTTTAAAGGAACAGGACATGACTAAAGAAAAAGGTTAGAGTCAATTAAATATCAATGCTTTTACATGTTCAGCCCAGTTCATCCACTTGTAGGACAATGCTGAGCCCTTAGTGAGAAGGCTAGCTGAAAGGAGTAGTTAGGACTATTGAGGTCTCTGTCCTAGTTATTTCTTAGTCATGAACGTATGAGACAGCTCTTTACAGACAACCAAGACGAAACATAATACAGATGGGGCTGTGTCAATAGAAGTGGTGATGATCAATTCTTTAAGTGGATTTAAAAGTGCTTTAAATGCCTTTGTTACAGGAAATAGCTGCTATTAAACTATATTAAGGGAAGGGGGAGGGGATGATCCAGGGATATAATCCTGTTCTGTTTATGGGGCCAGGAAAAAGATATTTCCCTCATCGTGAGTAGTGCATTAGCTACCTATTAGATTGTATTATATCTTTTTTGGATCAGCACAATTAAAATGAATGCATATATCACATATCAAGCAAGATATGACATAATTGTTACAATACATAGGAAGTTACTTACACATGTGGTCAAAATTGTTGGTACCCCTCGTTTAATGACAGAAAAACCCACAGTGGTCACAGAAATAACTTGAATCTGACAAATCAAAAATCTATGAAAATGAACAAATGAAAGTCAGCCATTGCTTTTCAGCCATGCTTCCATGGAATTAAAAAAAAAGTAAAACTCATGAAATAGGCCTGGACAGAAATGATGGTACCCCTGAAAATAATGTGACAAAAGGGACATCCCCTCTAAACAGAAAAGCCCCACTTTTGACTCCCTTCATGACCCAGAACAGAGGCCCACATTTCATAGATGTCTACTTATTTGACAAGTTTGACTCATAAATAAAATCTCTTAAGAAATGCAATAATTTATTATTTTCAGTAATCATGCTTCCTCACCTCTCACAACTCTTTCCAACTGTAATCTCCACACAGCCCTTCATACAGTATAATGGCCATTGTCCACAAAAAGTGCTTCATACAGTATAATCGGCCCCATGTAGTCCTCCACACAGTGTAATCGGGTCCTGCATTGCCTTCCATACAGATAATGGACCCACATTGTGCTCCATACATTATAATGACCCCAAACAGCGCTCCATCTATTTATATAATTGCCTTGTAATGTTTTCATTTCCTATTCTGCCCAGATGTCGCCGTATCCCAGAAATCCAAGTGGAGGAAGTTCACCGACCGCCATATTGGGACACCCAAGTGATGGGTGTCTCAGTATGGAAACTGCTGCTGGTACCAACCTATTGCGCGGTACTACCAGCAGAACACCGTCGCACCACACACACACACACACACTCTATACACCGTACACACCACACACTCACACACACACTCACACACACACTCACACTAACACACTCACATTCACACACTCACACTGTCACGATCCATTTTTGGATCTGTGGCAGATTTGGCTTTAGGTATCCTGCTTGGCGACGGGGTGAAAGAACCCGTATAGGGACAATAGGGAGATCAGGGTACATACTTAGGTGAGTGCAGGAGATGTCCTCTTCCCTCATTCCCTATCGCAGGGCCCACCGTTGTTAAAGTTTCCCCGATGTTCCCTTGTTTGTTGTGTCATACTGCTTGGATCACTTCTTGACATTATCACCAACATTCACATTTTTTTTTTCCTGGTGAGACATGGTCCAAATGCAGGCCTTTGCCCAACTGCTTCAGACCCTCACTGATGAGCTTAAGGTGCTGCGGGGTGAGGTGGTGCAGCAGTTGCAGCAGTTGGTGGGGTTCTGAGCCTCGGCCCAGGTGCAGGCTTAACCAGAACCCAAGATATCTCCCCTGACAGGTTTTCTGGAGGGAGAGATAAATTTTTGTTTTTTCAGGAGGCCTGTAAATTATACTTCAGGCTCCCCCCACGTTTATCAGGGAGTGAGGAACAGCGTGTGGGGATTATTGTCTCCCTTCTCAAGGGTGATCCCCAATTCTGGGCCTTCTCCCTGCCGACCGATTCACCATCTTTACGGTTACTGGACGGGTTTTTTGCGGCTCTGGCACTGGTGTATGGAGATCCTGATGGCATCTACCTGGCGGAATCCCGACTCCATAAAATCAAGCAGGGGGGCCGGCTGGCTGAGGAGCACTGCTCAGAGTTCAGGAGGTGGGCCACTGACACACAGTGGAATGACCCTGCCCTTAGGTGTCATTTTGTGCAGGGTCTGTCCCCAAGGTTGCAGGATACTCTGGTGCAGTACGCCACCCCCAGGTCATTTGAGGCCGACTTGTCCCTTGCCATCCGGGTGGATAGACGCTTGAGGGAGAGGCATACACCAACTGTGCCCCCTGTAGTCCTTGCTAGGGAGGAGGACACACCTAAGCAGGTGGACGAAGCCATGCAGGTGGGAGGAGTTGGTTCCCAAACGGGGTTGCCTGCGGTTCGCCGTGGTGTGGGGGGCATGTTTTTACTGTGGGCAGACTAGTCCTTTCATAGGGGTCTGCCCTGCTCGCGCCAAAATACCTGTACCATCTAAGAAGCCATGTTCCCCTGGTCGTGTGGAGGGAGGCGACCATGGATTTGTATATTTCCTCCATTTTTCCCCTCAGTGTACCCTGCCTGATGAAGTGGTGGTTTCTGGGGTAACTGAGAGTATACCGGTGCTGGTGGACAGTGGAGCAGGTGTCAATCTGGTGGATGCTCACTTTGTCCAAACTCATGACCTGAGGTGTAGGACCCTAGCAAAACCCCTAAGCATCCAGGCCATTGACTCTGTCCCACTCAGCCAGGGGAAGGTGACCCAAGTCGTAGATGATATACACCTGCATATAGGGACTCGTCATGAAGAGTCCCTGTCGTGCTACGTCTTGGAGGGTATGCCAACTCCCATCGTCTTAGGCCTCCCTTGGTTGAAAAACACAACCCGGTCTTAGATTGGCAGTCCAGGGAAGTAGTCAGCTGGGATCAGTCGTGTGAGGACTGTTGCCCGGGGCAACTGTCACTGCCGTCTTTCTACAACCGTCCCCTTCTTCTCTGGTGGGGGCAGCAGAGGTGCTGCCAGGGAGTAGAGGCAAGTCTCAACCCTCACCACTGGCTAACCCTGAGAGTAGAAGTCCTCTTAGGAGGAGGGGTCGGGGAGGGTGGTGTTTCCCTCTGAGCATTGTGGGGGTGTGAGTGTGGTGACACAGGGGGACGCCTCTGTTGTTGGTTCCTCGAAGAGTTCACCATCTTGTGGCAAACGTGTGTGTGGCAATAAACGTTCAGGTCCGGACCTGTGTGTGAATAAGTACGTGTGGGTGTCCACCAAAAACATCCGGAGGAGGGGTGCTGCTGAGGTCTGGAGTTCCAGGGTGATTGGGCCATATCGGGTGTCTGCTATTCTAGGCCCAGGGACTTTCCAGCTGGAGTTACCCCCAGTAATGCAGGTACACAACTCATTCCCCAGGTCAGCGCTCTGGAGATTTGTGGCACCTCCAGAGCCTACGTTGTTGTCATTACCATCTAGCTGAGTTTGCCATAAACCTGAGGGTCAGGTTACTGCTGAGGTGAACTCTGGTGGATCGAGGCGTCCTCACCGTAGGTTGTTTGCTGGTGAGGTCCGGTGTTGAGGGTCCAGAGGCCCCTCATTGAAAGGGGGGTACTGTCACGATCCATTTTTGGATCTGTGGCAGATGTGACTTTCATAGTAAAATCTTTTTTCTTTCAGGCCATCGGAGGTTAATGTCTGTTTTTTCCCTCCGGCCTGCTGGTGTAATTGCATTACTGCAGTGTTGCTGAGTCAGCTGATGTAGGTGGTGACCACTCCCACCATCCTTTATAGAGTCACCTGATGCATCAACTGACTGTTGGTGATACAGGTCCTTCTGGAGACCAACCAAGCAGGAGAAGGAGCTTGCTGAGTGCATTGGTGCTTCAGCTATTACCTTGATCTGGTGACTTTATGCTGCTGTGTGGTGCTTTGCAGCAGAAAGCTAAGTGTGGTGTTTTTGTTGCCTTTACCCTTTGTTGTCTGTTCCTTTCCTTTGTGTTTCATTAGTGCAGTGGTGTGACTAGTGCTCTCACCGGCCTGCTCTTTACCTAGGGATTAGCACAGGGCTTGTGAGGGTTTTAGGTATCCTGCTCGGTGATGGGGTGAAAGAACCCGTGTAGGGACGACAGGGAGATCAGGGCACATACTTAGGTGAGTGTAAGAGGTGTCCATTTTCCTCGTTCCCTATCGCAGGGCCCACCGTTGTTAAAGTTTCCGCGGTGTTCCCTTGTTTGTTGTGTCATACAGCTTGGGTCACTTCGTGACACACACACTCACATACTCACACTCACACACACTCAGGCTCACACTCACTCACACACTCAGACTCACACACTCACGCAGCCTCTTGCGCGGTACCACCAGTGGAACATCATCGCACTGCGCCTGCGCAAATTCCGCGCAGTGAATCATTCGGCTGATCCCGGCAACAGATGCGCGACGTGTCTACAGGCAGAGGAAGCCGGTCACATTAAAGGGGTTTTCCCACGAACGAAAGTTCATTTAAAAAATTGTGTCTGACCGTGTACGGAGCATATCACATCTCCTGGGCAGGGGAGGAAGCAAAAGACAATATTGACATTACAGCAGGGGATCACAAAGGATTCATTTTGTGAGGTAAAATATTTCACTGACTGTTTTTAAACAATATGTTACCTCACAAAATGTATCCTATGCGATCTCCTGCTGTAATGTCAGTATTGTCTTTTGCTTCCTCCCCTGCCCAGGAGCTGTGGTATGTTCTGTACACGGTCAGACACAGGGGTGAGAGAGACAGAGCACAGTGGGGAGACAGCTCAAACAGGACAGCACATGAGGGGAGAACACAGCACAGGAAGGAGAGAGACAGCAGACAAGGGTGATAGCACATGGGGTAGACAGGTCAAAGAAGAGAGCGCAGACGGGAGAAGACAGCACATGGGGAAAGAGAGAAAGGATAGTGGGTGAGCACATGGGGGAGAGATACTCAACGCTGCAAAGACTTCCCCCATCGTGACATTACTGCCCTCCCGATGTGATAGCATCGGGCCTGCATCTAGTACAGTATAATGGCCTTACAATGTGTTCCATACAGTTTTATCGCCCGACATAGTGCTCCATACAGTTTAATGGGCCCCATATAGAGCTCCATACAGTATAATGGACCTTTATAGCGCTCCACACAGTATAAAGGCCTCACATAGCGTGCCATACAGTATAATGGGACCACATTAAATGAAATAAATATTCACGTCTGCACATCTCTGTACACTGGTCGCTTTGTTATGATGTCATTGCACCCGCTGCTATGAGATGTCAGACGCAAAGGAGGAAGGGGGAATAATGGGAGAAGGAGAGGCAGCGGCAGCTGACGCTCTTTCACCATCATTGCTTTCAACTGTAGGGTCATTCCATGGTAACTTACGTTATAGTCACAAACCAAAAACTGGCTACAGACTGTTCTTTGAAGGCAGCCACAAAAATGAGTGAATGTATATTGTACATTAAACTGTTCTCAGATTTCAACACAGTTTGATTTTTCAACAATAAAATTAAATACAAAATACAGTGTTATTACTTGAAAACTTACGTTACAAAAAAAGGAAAGGCAATTGTCCATCATGAGACTGCCAAATTATCTGTTCTGGTAAATGGGAGAAGCACTATTTTTATTGTATTAAAACAACATAGTCCAAGCAACTTTAACAAATTTATTTTAACCTCTCAAGTAAAATGCAACAGTTTTTATAACAAGAAATGTTGATAACTTACGTTACAATATAATATAGTAACTTACGTTAACAATGATGGTAACTTGCGTTCCAATGAGTTACTTTCATAGGAAAACCGCTGTTTGTAACGTAAGTTACCATCAGTGTAATGTAAGTTACTATTATGTTGTAAAGTAAGCTACCACAGAATGACCCTGTATTAGACCCGCCCAGCCCCAGCTTGTGGGCCAAATATGCTCACCCTGCAGGCCATTGGTCATTGAGCCAAATTTCCCATATGTGCTCTAGGGAGAGCTTTTAGGGTAGACACAAAGGGTCTCACAAGTTGCCAGGTATTGTTTAAGATCAAGTAGTCATTGATCGATGGAGTCAAAGCAAATGATTCACACGTGTCTACGTAAAGAGGATTGACTGACTCCTCCCCTACATGCATCGGAATCTATTCTTTTTCAGAAGAACAGGAAGTTACAGTGCATTAAGAAAAAAAAGAGGAACTATAAGGTTAGAAGATTTCCTTGGCCAAATCCACATTGATCTGTCAGAAAATCTAAATAGAAAACTGATGTTTTTGGTCATTTAGCTTCATGCCATAGTAGAAACTTAAGCAAACACATATAAAACACATATTAAAGCTAAATTTATGGATATATATACAGTATAGACCAAAAGTTTGGACACACCTTCTCATTCAAAGATTTTTCTGTATTTTCATGACTATGAAAATTGTAGAATCACACTGAAGGCATCAAAACTATGAATTAACACATGTGGAATTATACATTACACTTTACAAAAAAGTGTGAAACAACTGAAAATTTGTCTTATATTCTAGGTTCTTCAAAGTAGCCACCTTTTTCTTTGATTACTGCTTTGCACGCAGAAAAGGTGAACGGATGGACTCTAAATGCCTGGTTCCCACCGTGAAGCATGGAGGAGGTGGTGTGATGGTGTGGGGGTGCTTTGCTGGTGACACTGTTAGGGATTTACTCAAAATTGAAGCGGTGAGCGGTCCAGCTCACCCCAAACCATCTCGATTGGGGTCAGGTCTGGTGATTGTGGAGGCCAGGTCATCTGGTGTAGCACCCCAACACTCTCCTTCTTGGTCAAATAGCCCTTACACAGCCTGGAGATGTGTTTGGGGTCATTGTCCTGTTGAAAAATAAATGATGGTCCAACTAAACGCAAAGCGGATGGAATAGCATACCGCTGCAAGATGCTGTGGTAGCCATGCTGGTTCAGTATGCCTTCAATTTTGAATAAATCCCCAACAGTGTCACCAGCAAAGCACCCCCACATCATCACACCACCTCCTCCGTGCTTCACGGTGGGAACCAGGCATGTAGAGTCCATCCGTTCACCTTTTCGGCGTGCAAAGCAG
>JARQOD010010841.1:0-25770 GCA_033576555.1 Oophaga sylvatica
TATATGGCTCCGCTCCCATCCCCATCCTGTATATATGGCTCCGCCCCCCTCCCATCCTGTATACATGGCTCCGCCCCATCCTCCCACCGATATATGGCTCCGCTCCCCCCCTCCCATCCTGTATACAATGGCTTCCGCTCCCCCCTCCCATCCTGAATACATGGCTCCCTCCACCCTCCCATCCTATATATCATGGCTCCCTCCCCCCTCCCCATCCTGTATAATGGCTCTGCTCCCATTCCCCATCCGTATAATGGCCCGCCCCATCCCCCATCCTGTATATAATGCTCCGCTCCCCCTTCCCATCCTGTATACATGCTCCGCTCCCCCCTCCCAACCTGTATATATGGCTCTGCTCCCATCCTCCCATCCTGTATATATGGCTCCGCTCCCATCCTCCCTCACCCGTATATATGGCTCCGCTCCCCCTCCCATCCTGTATACATGGCTCCGCTCCCATCCTCCCATCCTGTATATATGGCTCCGCCCCATCCTCCCATCCAGTATACATGGCTTCCCGCTCCCATCCTCCCATACTGTATATATGGCTCCGCTCCCCCCTCCCATCCTGTATACATGGCTCCGCCCCATCCTCCCATCCTGTATATATGGCTCCGCTCCCCCCTCCCATCCTGTATATATGCTCCCGCTCCCATCCTATATATATGGCTCCGCTCCCATCTCCCATCCTGTAATATGGCTCCGCTCCCACCCCCATCCTATATACATGGCTCCGCCCCCACCCTCCCTCATAAACATGGCTCCGCTCCCATCCCTTCCATCCTGTATATATGGCTCCGCTCCCATCCTCCCTCCTGAAATACATGGCTCCGCTCCCCCCTCCCACCCTTTGTATATATGGCTCCGCTTCCCATCCTCCCATCCTTTTATATATGGCTCCGCTCCCACCCTTCCATCCTATATATATGGCTCCGCTCCCATCCTCCATCCTGTAATTGGCTCCGCTCCCCCTCCCCATCCTGTATACATGGCTCCCGCTCCCCCTCCCATCCTGTATACATGGCTCCGCCCCCCGTCCTCCCCCCATCATACTTACCCCCCCTCGCTCCGTCGCTGCAGGTCCCTGCGTCCCTGTCGCGGCGTCAGCTTCCTGCTGTGCGCAGCGGTGACGTAATACCGCTCATTAAGGACATGAATATGGACGCCACGCCTATGGATTTGCGTCATGTCCATATTCATTACCTAATGAGCGTACTACGTCACCGACTGCCAGGAGGAAGCTGACGCCGCCGACAGGGATGCAGGGACCTGCAGCGACGGAGCGAGGAGGTAAGTATGGATGTCTAATGAAGCCGGCAGCTGCAGCTGTCACTACAGTGCTGCAGCCGCCGGCTCCTTTTTAAGCGACCCCTGTGTTTTGGTCGTTCGACCCCAGCGGGGGTCGCGACCCACAGGTTGAGAACCGCTGCTATAGACTACTATGGGGATGTCACGGCGACACAGCTCAGTCCGTGGCTCTGGTGCTCATTCTTTAATGTGGGATATTTACAGGTGAATTGAATATGGGGATTCGTGATGCCACTTGTGGTACCTGTCAGGATGACCAGCGCTGCTATGCAGATCCACTGAAGGGTTAATTTGTGCATCTAGATTGTTAAACCTTCCACAAGTAAGGCTGATCCTTCAGGTCAGATAGATGTGCAGGGTGGCAGGACACACGGGGACCCGGCAGTTTAGGGGTAATAAGGTAGACACACACATAAGTCACTTTGGTACCTTTACTGAAGATGTTGCAGGTGTGTAGCCCTGGTGTTAGGCACACCATACCCTGGAGAGTGTGTGGCGAGACAGCAGTTTAATGCTCAATACCCATTCACTCAACATACACTAGACACACCCTTAGGGTAGAGTAGTTACTTGTTAGGGAGTGGTCAGGGTGTATATTGGTTGATGATTTTAGAGTAGTCATTTCCTGTCTTCGGACAGAGCAGACGTGTGGAGTCTAGCTGGGACTAGGAGGGAGGAAGCAGTCCAGCCTGGTTCTTCAGCAGTTCAGCAAGTGGAGGCTAGTACAGGTGAGCTAGTTCACCTCACCTAGTCAGAGCTGTACCTCACTTGAAGACACTGACAAAGAAAGAAGAGCTTAGTGCAGAAATACTTCAGTCACCTGTCTCAGGACAGTGAAAGGTTCAGAGACGTGCTCCTGCCTAGTGGATAACTGGAATCTGTTAACTAACTCTAAAGGAAGAGAAGAAGGGAGGACTAACGACTTTTTGCAAGTGTGAGTGTTTATGCTACCAGCGAGGACAAGGCGAAAGGCACAGGGGAAAGATTATTGGAAAAGTGCTTTTGGATTGAAGAAGTCCTGCACATTGCTACCGGTCACTGGGGACCGAAGGATCACTATTAGCTTCAAGCATAGGGTAAGAAAACCAAGATTTACCGGACCTTAGGTCGCGGCAAACAGCCCCAAATAGTCAGTACGTAACTGGGGTCAGGGGAGTGAAACTTTGAGCCTGATCAGCAAGATAGGAATTCAGCTCTCTCACAGGAAGGCTCCGACCACAAAACTGACTGGGCAGTACAGCTATGGATAGCTGGAGTATAGAGGGAACTACGCTTCAGGCTGGTTGTACTCATCGTGTTGAAAGTAAAGGAGGCCCCTAACTTGTCCAGCTGCTGTCTCAAGATACACTCTCCTTGGATCAGCCTCCCTGGGACCTGCCTGAACATCTTACAAGTAAAGGTATGGAAAGAACGCTGACCGTGTGAGACTGAGTTATTATTGCATGCCTGCACAATCCCTACCTAACTACCGACCTGAGGGAAGAGTCCCACCTGTAGGACCCGACATCTAGCTGCCTCACCATCCCCTCAGAGATCTACAGCAGCGCTGGTACAAATTACCAGAAGACTACAGTGGCGTCACGAACTGTATATAAATCTATCCCTGTAAATATTCCCCCAACATACGCCAGACCGCCAGGGCCACAGACCGAGCCACCGCTACCTGTGACAATCCCATAGACTTCTACGGGCTCGGCTCTGAGTACCCCATTGCCCTGGTAACCCACAATTGTGGTGGCGGGGCGAGACAAATTGGCGTCACGAACAGGATACGAAACTCGCAAAATTGCGAGCCCTGTGTGCCTATGGAATTGTTTTTGTGAAAAGGACTGTTTGCACTTTTGGCGCCAAAAATCGCCATCTTTGTCGCCATATTCGCGCCCTCAGGCGCTGGAGAAGAAGGTGGGCGTACCTTCGTGGGCGTCTACCCCCCTGTGGCGCGAAGAAAATGCTGCCCTCTCAAAGTGCTATACAATATGCGATCCTGCCCTACAGCAAAGGAGGTCCGCCTCCTCTTCACCTTCCCTGCGAGGAGGAGGAGACGCAGACCCCGCCTCCACGAAGAGACCGGACGTCTCTGGAGGAAGAAGAAAGAATCTTCTGGAACATCATGGAAGCAGGACGTGTGCAGCCGAGCAGGAAGCGGAGGAAGGCAGGCCCCGTGCCCCAGCCAAGCTGCCACCAGCACAGGAGTCATCCGTGGTCCTGCACCTGCACAGGCGTTGCTAGAAATTCAGGAAGAAAATGCACGCCTGAAGAAGATGGTCCAGCACCAACCTGGATTTGAAGAGATCGAGAGACGCCGGCGTACCCAGGAGCAGCGGAGGCTGTGGGACGTGGGTTCTCTCCCCTCAACGACCCCCCACGATTCGAGTTACCGAAAATTCTGCTGCCCAAGGCAAAGGAGCAACCGGAGGCTGCCCCCGAAAGTACCGATCCTGATCCACCGGTGAAGCGGTGGAGGCGAAGGAGGTTGAGGAGGTACCGCCAGTTCCGGAACGCCCGCCCGGCCAGGAGGCCGCAGCAGATGATCGGTCCCCGACAGGGACACTGGAGGGGTCCTGTCCGTCGTTACCAGACGTCGACTGGGACGAGATGGCGCGCCTGGATGACGTCGCCTATACCGCCCAGTGGGAATATGAGTGGCAGCGTCGTGAAGAGAAGCAGAAACGCCAGCAGGAGGAAGAGCGGGAAGCTCAGCGGAATCGTCAGCGACAACATGCAGAGCTGATCGCGGACAAGGAGAGTGTCCGGAGAGAGAAAGGTACCCTGAGGGAACCGCGGCGGCAGGGGTGTGTGACTGAGTTCCAGCTCCGGAAGGGCTGGGGCTTCATCCGTGAACCGGGCCTCTACCCAGGGGTCTTGTTAGTCGCAGGGACGTAGAATCCCACCTACCGCAAGGCCATCCCGGGAGGGACTTAGTAAATGGAGACATTGTCACGTACACACGGCACTGGGGAATGAAGGGATGGTATGCCCTTAACGTCACCATCGTCCGTGACCCCGTCCCAGACGCAGGTAACGACATCACTACCGCAGCGTCCCCGTCTCCAGCTCAAGCAGTATCCGGCCGTGCCCCAGCATCGCCCCCTGCAAGTTCATTGCAAATTAAAGCAATATCTACATCGCAACTAGCGACCCAGTCTCAATCGCAATCCATGACACGGTCCATATCGTTAACTGTGATTGAAACGCAATCGGTGTCTCGTGAGGAGAATGTACCCGTTGCGCCCCTAGAGGTTCGCACGAGAACTGTGGCGACCCAGACCCTAATAGCAGCGCATGACTTGTTAGTAATGGGATCTAGGGACCATCGCATCGTTCCAGCCCCCGGGGTGGAAAATGTATTTGAAGTAAATGAGTAATTAAACAGTAAAGAAGAATCGGTGAGATCCATATAGGGTCTACCATAAGTAAAGTTGTAGAAAGTTTAAGAATGTTTTACAAATTTTTGCACAAGTTGAAGAGTATAACGTATATAACCTATATATATATATTTCTAACAGTAGAATGCCCGCTGGGTAAACAGAGAAAAAGTTTGCACTTTAGTATTATTATAATGTGATATTATATCTGTGTCTTTGTTTTACAATGGACTTTGAGGTTGAGGACTGTGCCAGCCCAGAACTTATTTGTATATAGTTGCGCTTCGGTGCTTTATCTTGGTTTTACATAAAACCAGCACAACTACCTCTGAATACAAAAACCCGTGTGGTGTGGCACTGAGTGAGGTCTGCATTCGGATGTCCTGCAGCCCACCCAGGACCTACGTTGAAGGTTTGGTGCGGGTCCTTCACAAGAATACTGTGTATTTATTGAATGTTGATGCCTTAATACTTTTGTATTTTCTATATAATGTTTTTGTTTTGCAACGTTCAAGATATCCTCACCTCCCGGATGGGACGAATTAATGTTTAATGTTGATGTTTTAATGCATAAACAAAATGTCTCTTTGTATTTTACAGCCCGGGAGTGCTGTCTTTTACCATGGGGGAATGTGTAGCCCTGGTGTTAGGCACACGCAGTACCCTGGAGAGTGTGTGGCGAGACAGCAGTTTAATGCTCAATACCCATTCACTCAACATACACTAGACACACCCTTAGGGTAGAGTAGTTACTTGTTAGGGAGTGGTCAGGGTGTATATTGGTTGAGTGATTTTAGAGTAGTCAGTTTCCTGTCTTCGGACAGAGCAGACGTGTGGAGTCTAGCTGGGACTAGGAGGGAGGAAGCAGTCCAGCCTGGTTCTTCAGCATTCAGCAAGTGGAGGCTAGTACAGGTGAGCTAGTTCACCTCAGCCTAGTCAGAGCTGTACCTCACTTGAAGACACTGACAAAGAAAGAAGAGCTTAGTGCAGAAATACTTCAGTCACCTGTCTCAAGGACAGTGAAAGGTTCAGAGACGTGCTCCTGCCTAGTGGATAACTGAGAATCTGTTAACTAACTCTAAAGGAAGAGAAGAAGGGAGTGACTATACGACTTTTTGCAAGTGTGAGTGTTTATGCTACCAGCGAGGACAAGGCGAAAGGCACAGTGGAAAGATTATTGGAAAAGTGCTTTTGGATTGAAGAAGTCCTGCACATTGCTACCGGTCACTGGGGACCGAAGGATCACTATTAGCTTCAAGCATAGTGGTAAGAAAACCAGAGATTTACCGGACCTTAGGTCGCGGCAAACAGCCCCAAATAGTCAGTACGTAACTGGGTCAGGGGGAGTGAAGACTTTGAGCCTGATCAGCAAGATAGGAATTCAGCTCTCTCACAGGAAGGCTCCGACCACAAAACTGACTGGGCAGTACAGCTATGGATTAGCTGGAGTTATAGAGGGAACTACGCTTCAGGCTGGTTGTACTCATCGTGTTGAAAGTAAAGGGCCCCTAACTTGTCCAGCTGCTGTCTCAAGATACACTCTCCTTGGATCAGCCTCCCTGGGACCTGCCTGAACATCTTACAAGTAAAGGTATGGAAAGACGCTGACCGTGTGAGACTGAGTTATTATTGCATGCCTGCACAATCCCTACCTAACTACCGACCTGAGGGAAGAGTCCCACCTGTAGGGGACCCGACATCTAGCTGCCTCACCATCCCCTCAGAGATCTACAGCAGCGCTGGTACAAATTACCAGAAGACTACAGGTGGCGTCACGAACTGTATATAAATCTATCCCCTGTAAATATTCCCCCAACATACGCCAGACCGCCAGGGCCACAGACCGAGCCACCGCTACCTGTGACAATCCCATAGACTTCTACGGCTCGGCTCTGAGTACCCCATTGCCCTGGTAACCCCACAATTGTGGTGGCGGGTCGAGACACAGCACTCCCCGGAGCACTGTAGGGTGAAGGGTGCACATCCAGATTCCTCCACTGAGTGTTATGATCTGCTACAAGCACTAAGGAAAGGTGGGAATTCTGTCCCTACAATAGGACTGAGCTGGATCCCTACGATGTAACGGGGGACCTGATCCTGCGACCAGACCCGCTAAAGTCCTCAGCTAGTCTGAACGAAGACCTATAGTTGCGAGGGAGGAATCCCTACAAGATCTAGGGACTGGGTGAAAAGGTGGACACCTCCTAACAGAAAGTGTAGCAGGGAATATAAAACAGAAAACAAATTACTACGAGATCCTAAGATCAAGCAAAACTGACAGAGTAAGGCACCTAAGCACCCGGCTAGCTTAAGAATAGATAATACAATGAAGTCCAGCAAAGCCAGAAGGGCGGAGCCAGACTAAATAGGGTAAAAAGGTCATGTGACCAGCAAACTGAAACAAAATCTAACAAGAGGGTTCTAACACTGAGTAGGTGTGTGGCCTCCTGTTCCTTGCCTTTATGTGATAAAGTCCTGACCTGCTTGTAGCTAGGCCTAACTTGGTCTCCGCTCTGCACCTGGCTGACCTTGTGGTTGGACCCTTTCTTGAAGTACACAGTCTCTATTTGCAGTGCACTGCTGGACTCCGTCCTCCTGGTCCTGTTACGTATCAGCTCTGTGGTACTCCTGGGACTTGTAGTCCTCCAGGAACTCCGATGTTCTCCTAATGGGTCGTGGAGAACCCTATAGGCTCAGACCCCGGTGTCCTGTGGGTATAGTTGGGATGAGCAATTTAAGCCCCTCTGTCCCTCACTTGCTTTCCACTCGCCTTCGGCCTACCCGGGCCCTCACACGATCACACACTGGCAGTTGGTTGGCTGCCTCTTTGCCGCTCTCTAAGCGTCGGCACGCTTTCTCTCTGAGCTGCACTCACTTACTTCAGCTCTGACTAGGCTGGAGTGGGTTCTGTCCCCACCTGTACTAGCCTCCACTCTCTCTTGAACTGAATTACTCTGCAGTCTTTCTAATCTCAGCTCTGCACTTCACCTTACTGCAGACTGACTGAGCTCTCTGAGGTGACTGCCTTGAGTGGCTTCACTGGCTGAATGCCTTGATGTTTCTGTGTTCACTCTGCTTTTGTATGTCTAAACAGCTCCCTCTGGTGGTCTTTGGTATAGGTAAACGTGTGTGAATGTGTATAATGACCTCTAGTGGTATATTATTTCAGTGCACCCTTCTAGAAGATATGGATCCAGTCGCAGCTGGGCTCCACACATTCATAATAATTGATGTCACAGCTCACCTCCCCTAACAATGATTGATAACATCCTCAACAATAGTCAGCACAGGAGCCACCATTCACAATAGGTGATATCAAAGCTCACCTATTCCTTCTTCTGTACAATGACTGATAACACTTCTATATACAGTAGATAACACAGGATCCACCATTCACAATAGGTGATATCACAGCTCACCTCCTCTGTTATGTTTCGGTAGCTGAGGAGGACAGGAACAACAGCAGGGCAGCCGAACACCTGAGATGTTGGTAACTCATGGGTTGCAGATTCCTAAACTAACGACACAACTAGAGGTAGCCATGGAGCGTTCCTACGTTGATCCTAGACACCTCGTCACAGCCTGAGAGATAACTACACCTAAAGGCAGAAAGATGAAAGCTATCTGCCCCGGAGCAGATCCCCAAAGAAAATAGGAAGCCCCCAAACATATAATGGCGGTTAGACAAGACGAAAATACAAACATAGGCAGAAAATAGACTGAGCAAACGCTGGGGCCACAAGCTGACTAAATAGGATAGGACAGGAGAGATTACTTTCTGCAACCCAGAAAACCCTACAAAAATCCAACAATTCTGATTACAAAAATACTGAGATCACACGATCTCGCCTCCCACTAAATCAGATCTCAGTGTGAACAAAAATCAAGCCGCAGCCGATGAAAAAACAGGAAAAAGCAAATGAGCAAATAACAGTGGCTTCAGATAAACTATGAGGAGCTCAGGCCCCAGGAGGGGACCTGGCTGACCTCCACAAAAGTACAGAAAACAATGCAAAAAGCAAGCACAAAAAGAAAAGCAAAAATATCTTATCTGAAAGCAGGAGACCAGGCAAGACTTCAGCAAACTTCCAAATGAACCAGCAACCACAATTGAGACAAGAACAATTGCTCACCGGCAACCATCATGGGAGGGAACCTCCCTTATATCAGACCAGTCAGTGAACCCAGATTGCCACTCCTCGCTGAAAGGTTCAGTACTGTCTGTAACCACCAGAGGGAGCCTCTGCTCAGAAACCATCTCTAACACATTCATAACAGTACCCCCCCTTGAGGAGGGGTCACCGAACCCTCACTTGTGCAACCAGGCCGATCAGGATGAGCTCGGTGATAGGCACGGATCAGTCTCCTGGGATGGATGTCCGAAGCAAACACCCAAGAATTGTCCTCCTGACCATAACCTCTCCACTTAACCAAATACTGGAGTTTCTGTCTAGAAAAACGAGAATCCAATATTTTCTCAACCACATACTCCAGATTGCCCTCAGCCAAAACAGGGTCAGGAGGCGCAGCCATATGAACCACTGGCTCGACAAACCTCTTCAATAAGGACTTGTGGAACACGTTATGGATCTTAAATGTCCCTGGAATAAGCAAACGGAAGGAAACAGGATTAAGAATCTCCATGATCTTATAAGGTCCAATGAACCTGGGCTTAAACTTTGGAGATGCAACCCTCATAGGGATATTTCTTGAGGAAAACCAAACCAAGTCCCCCACTTTAAACCGAGGACCATCAGTCCTATGCCGGCTGGCAAACCGTTGGGCCTTCTCCTGAGAGAGAGACAACCTCTCCACTACCTGGTCCCAAATCTGCTGCATTCGCTCCACAACAGAGTCAACACCCGGACAGACAGAAGCCTCCGCCTGTCCCGAAGAAAATCGAGGGTGAAACCCAAAATTGCAGAAAAATGGAGACATCAAGGTGGCAGAGCTAGCCCTATTATTAAGAGCAAACTCAGCCAAAGGCAAAAAAGAGAAACAGTCATCTTGATCAGCAGACACAAAACATCTCAAATAAATCTCCAAGGTCTGGTTTGTTCTCTCGGTTTGTCCATTGGTCTGAGGATGAAAAGCAGAGGAGAAAGATAACTGAACACCAAGTTTAGAACAAAATGTCCTCCAAAATCTGGAAACAAACTGGACTCCTCTGTCAGACACAATGTTCTCCGGAATGCCATGTAACCGAACCACGTGCTGAAGGAACAAAGCACCAATTCGGAGGAGGAAGGCAACTTAGGTAATGGCACAAGATGTATCATCTTGGAAAACCTATCATAGATTACCCAGATAACGGTCATTCTCTGAGAAACAGGGAGGTCGGAAATAAAATCCATAGAGATATGGGTCCATGGCCTCTTCGGCACAGGTAATGGCATTAACAAACCACTAGAGCGAGAGCAAAGCTTGGAGCGAGAGCAAGTCCCACAGGACTGCACAAATTCCCTGATGTCACGAGACAAAGTAGGCCACCAAAAGGACCGACTCACCAAGTCTCTGGTACCAAAAATCCCGGGATGACCAGCCAACGCGGAACAATGAATCTCAGACATCACACTCTTCTTCCACTGGTCTGGGACAAACAATTTCCCAATAGGGCAGCGCTCAGGTTTATCCTCCTGATACCCTTCCAAGGCCAGTCTCAAATTGGGCGAGATGGCGGAAAGAACTACACCCTCTTTCAAAATAACAGTAGGATCAGATAACTCAGTAGAGTCCGCAAAGAAACTCCTCGAGAGGGCATCCGCCTTAACATTCTTAGTGCCAGGAAGAAAAGAAACCACAAAATTAAAACGTGTGAAAAACAAGGCCCACCTGGCCTGTCTAGGATTAAGTCGCTTGGCTGATTCGAGATGAACCAGATTCTTATGGTCCGTGAGGACCACCACCTGATGTTTGGCTCCTTCCAGCCAATGTCTCCACTCTTCAAAGGCCCACTTCATGGCCAATAACTCCTGATTACCCACGTCATAATTACGTTCAGTTGGAGAAAATTTTCGAGAGAAAAAGGCACAAGAGTTACTCTTAGAGGTCTCTGGATCTCTTTGGGACAAAACGGCACCTGCCCCAATTTCTGAGGCATCAACCTCCACCTGAAACGGTAGAGAAACATCAGGCTGTCGTAGAACAGGAGCAGAAGTGAATCTCTGCTTAAGTTCCTGAAACGCAGAGACTGCCTCAGGAGGCCAATTCACCACATCAGAACCCTTTTTGGTCAAATCAGTCAATGGTTTAACAATACCGGAGAAATTACCAATAAATTTACAATAAAAATTGGCAAAACCCAAAAATCTCTGAAGAGCTTTTAATGAAGTAGGTTGGACCCAATCACAGATGGCATGAACCTTGACCGGGTCCATTTCAATAACAGACGGAGACAAAATGAATCCCAGAAATGAGACCTTCTGTACGCCAAAAAGACACTTTGATCCCTTCACATACAGTGCATTCTCTCTCAAAATCTGGAACACAGTCCGAACATGTTTCACATGAGAGTCCAAGTCATTGGAAAAAATCAAGATATCATCCAAATAAACAATCAGAAATTTATCCACAAAATCCCTGAAAATATCATTCATGAAGGATTGGAAGACGGAAGGAGCATTAGTGAGCCCAAAGGGCATCACTAGGTACTCAAAATGCCCCTCTGGGGTATTAAACGCCTCTTCCATTCATCCCCGTGCTTAATGCGAATAAGGTTATAACGCCCCCCTGAGGTCAAGCTTGGTAAACCAACTTGCACTTTTCACCCTGGAAAACAGGTCAGAAATCAAGGGTAACGGATATTGATACTTCACAGTGATCTTATTCAAGAGATGATAATCAATACACGGCCTCAATGAACCATCCTTTTTGGCCACAAAGAAAAAAACGGCACCCAAGGGTGAAGAGAATGGTCTGATATGACCCTTCTCCAATGACTCCTTGATATAACATCGCATAGCATCGTGTTCAGGTACAGACAAGTTAAAAAGGCGACCTTTAGGAAATTTACCACCAGGCACTAATTCAATAGCGCAATCGTAGCTCCTGTGAGGGGGCAAAGATGCAGATTTACTTTCACTAAATACATCCGAAAAATCAGTCAAAAAGTCAGGAACATCCTGAGATTTGGGAGAGGCAGAAAAACAGGAGTGTCGGCATTAACACATTGGCAGCCCCAACTGGTCACAGACACAGATTTCCAATCCAAAACAGGATTATGAGACTGTAACCAAGGGAAACCCAGTACAATAATGTCATGCAGATTATACAGCACCAGAAATTTGCAACTCTCCTGATGATCTGATTCAACCCTCATTATCACCTGAGTAGAAAACTGGGGTTTATTCTCTGCCAAAGGGGTGGACTCAATGCCCAGTAGGGAATAGACTTCTGCAGGGGTATCATGGGAAACACACAACGTTTGGCAAATTCAAAATCCATCAGGTTAATAGCTGCTCCTGAATCAACAAAAGCCTGAGCAGAAAATGTGGACAGGGAGCAAATCAGGGTAACAGTCAACAGAAATTTAGTCTGAACACTACCCAAGACAACTGAGCATGCGTCTTCCCCGCTTAGGGCAGACTGAAATAGCATGAGAGGCATCACCACAGTAGAAACATAACCCATTGCGCTTTCGAAACTCATGACGCTGAGCCCCAGAAGTCACTCTATCACACTGCATGGGCTCAGAAGCTGGCTCACAAGGCAACACTATCTCACGCATACCTCTGCGCTCACGCAAACGTCTGTCAATTTGAATAGCCAATGACATAGAATCATTGAGACCAGAGGGAGCAGGGAATCCCACCATAACATCCTTCACATTCACAGCCTGAGAGATAACTACACCTAAAGGCAGAAAGATGAAAGCTATCTGCCCCGGAGCAGATCCCCAAAGAAAATAGGAAGCCCCCAAACATATAATGGCGGTTAGACAAGACGAAAAATACAAACATAGGCAGAAAATAGACTGAGCAAACGCTGGGGCCACAAGCTGACTAAATAGGATAGGACAGGAGAGATTACTTTCTGCAACCCAGAAAACCCTACAAAAATCCAACAATTCTGATTACAAAAATACTGAGATCACACGATCTCGCCTCCCACTTGATCAGATCTCAGTGTGAACAAAAATCAAGCCGCAGCCGATGAAAAAACAGGAAAAAGCAAATGAGCAAATAACAGTGGCTTCAGATAAACTATGAGGAGCTCAGGCCCCAGGAGGGGACCTGGCTGACCTCCACAAAAGTGCAGAAAACAATGCAAAAAGCAAGCACAAAAAGAAAAGCAAAAAATATCTTATCTGAAAGCAGGAGACGCAGGCAAGACTTCAGCAAACTTCCAAATGAACCAGCAACCACAATTGAGACAAGAACAATTGCTCACCGGCAACCATCATGGGAGGGAACCTCCCTTATATCAGACCACGATGCATCGTGAAAGCCAGTACTTGCCACCAAGACCTCGCTCAAAATCTCATACCTCATAACCTTACCTACAAGAGGATACCTCATACATAGAAACAGCATCTCTGACAATAGTAATTCACAGCCACCTCCTCCTTCTGTACAATGACTGATAACACTCTATATACAGTAGATAACACAGAATCCATATTGACAATAGGTATGTCACAGTCACCTCCTCTCTTCTGTACAATGACTGATAACACTCTTTATACAGTAGATAACACAGGATCCACAAATTCACAATAGAATGTCACAGCTCACCTCCTCCTCCTTCTGTACAATGACTGATAACACCTCTATATACAGTAGATAACACAGGATCCACAATTCACAATAGATGTCACAGCTCATCTCCTCCTCCTCCTGTACAGTGACTGATAACACCTCTATATACAGTAGATAATACTGGATCCACCATTCACAATAGGTGATATCACAGCTCACCTCCTCGTTCTTCTGTACAATTATTGATAACACTTCTATACACAGTAGATAATACAGGATCCACCATTCACAATTAGGGTTGAGCATTCCGATACTGCAAATATCGGGTATCGGCCGATATTGGCTGTATCGGAATTCCGATTCCGAGTTCCGATATTTTCGTCATATCGGATACCGGAATCGGGATGTCACTGTCACTGTCAGTGTCCGTCTGTCGGGTCTGTCAGGAGTCAGCGGCACTTACCTGGCAGAAGATCTCCGGCGGTCACGTCCTGGACTGCTTCATGGCTGCCATCCTCTTCTCCCCGGCGGTCACATGCAGTTTCTCGCGATAACTGCAGTGACTGCTGGGTAATCCCGGCCGTAAAGCAGTCAGTCCGATGACGTCACCGCCGGGGAAGCAGGTAATCAGCTGTGCTGCGTTGCAATGATAGGCTCTGCCTGTCATTGCGATGTAGCAGAGCTGGATCGTCGTGGGACTGTCGTTATGGACTGCGTCGGACAGGTGGTATACTGTTGGTTTGTTTATTTTATTTTTTACAGGAGATCGATGGCGTCGCAGGAATGAGAGAGTAATAAAAAAAATGAAAACTGTGTTGTCTCTTTTATTTCATTAAAAGACTTTTTTCTTGCTGTGTCTTTTTTTTTACACATTTAAAAACTTTGGGATTAATAATGGATCGGTGTCTTATTGACGCCTATCCATTATTAACCGGGCTTATTGTCACCGTGCAATCAACGGTGACATTAACCCCTTATTACCCCACTTGCCACCGCTACAGGGCAATGGGAAGAGCCGGGTAAAGTGCCACAATTGGCACATCTTTTGATGCGCCAAATGTGGGGCTGCTGTAGCCTGGTATTATCAGGCTGTTGAGGGCCAAAATCCATGGGCCTTGACAGTCTTTTAATACCAGGCCGCAGCAGTCTGCATTTTACTTGGCTGGTTAACAAAAATAGGGGGACCCCACGCCGTTTTTTTTTCGAGGGGATCCCCTATTTTTGTTAACCAGCCAAGCTAAGCAGACTGCTGTGGCCTGGTATTATCAGGCTTGCAAGGTCCATGGATATTGGATCCTTACCAGCCTGAAAAACCAGGCCTCAGCAGTCTGCTTCATCTGGCTGGTTAACAAAAATAGGGGGGACCCCACGCCAATTTTTTTCGAGGGATCCCCTATTTTTGTTAATCAGCCAAGATATGCAGACTGCTGTGGCCTGGTATTATCAGGCTGGCAAGGTCCATGGATCTTGGCTCCTTAACAGCCTGAAAAACCAGGTGTAATGTATGTAGTACAGTTCATATAGCGTCTTGTGCTTGGGTGCGATGAAAACACAGGAGTCACAGGTTTGATATAGAAAGTCTTGTATTACTTCATACAAGTTGGCAAAAATAGTCACACAGTTTGCAGACACAGAAGCAGGAGACACAGCAGGCCAGAGTAATCTAAGCTCAGCAATCACTCTCCACAACAGGTTCAGGATCTTCTTCTCTGTTACCGTAAGTCCATGCAAACGTGGGTCTTTCAAAGAGCAGGGTTCAGAGTCCACAAGTGCTTCAGAGTTCCTCAGTAGGAATAGCTGGAGTACAAGGTCCAAGGCTTTAGGAGTCAGGTCACAGGTTCACTGCAGGCTAGATTCTGAAGCACTGATTGCTCAGCTGTGGCTGCTTAAGAAGCAAAAGGAGAGAATCAGGGCGGAACATGCAAGCTGGAAACTCCATTTTGACTGAGGGCAAGATAGCTGCAGCAAGACAGAAAGTAAAATGGCTGACGAACAAACTGAGTTTCAGGAACATGTACACAGAACCTTAGATTACTCCCCCCTTAGGGACAACCTCCGGATGACCTCAGGCCAGGCTTGTGTGGGTACCTCTGATGAAACTGACGGAGCAAGCGAGGAGCATTAACGTTATTGACTGGTTCCCATGAGTTGTCCTCCACTGGGTAGCCCTGCCATTTAATCAGATATTGTAACTGATTTCTATACAACCTGGAATCTAAAATCCTTTCCACCACAAATTCTTCCTGACCATCGACTAGCACTGGGTCAGGGCAAGGAGAAGAACGTCCAGGAAACGTATTGGGTGTCGCAGCCTTTAGTAGGGATACATGAAAGACAGGGTGAATTCTCATAGTTCTGGGCAGTTGAAGACGACAAGCAACGGCACTTATAATTTTACTGATTTTATAGGGTCCAATGTACTTATGTCCCAACTTAGACGATGGAATCCTTAACTTAAGATTTCTGGTTGACAGCCAGACCAAGTCTCCTACCTTGAAAGCTGGTGCAGGTTTACGAAATTTATCTGCTGCTTTTAGGGTTGAGCATTCCGATACTGCAAATATCGGGTATCGGCCGATATTGGCTGTATCGGAATTCCGATTCCGAGTTCTGATATTTTCGTCTTATCGGATACCGGAATCGGGATTGTCACTGTCACTGTCAGTGTCCGTCGGTCGGGTCTGTCAGGAGTCAGCGGCACTTACCTGTCAGAAGATCTCCGCGGTCACGTCCTGGACTGCTTGATGGCCGCAATCTTCTTTCCCCGGCGGTCACATGCAGTTTCTCGCGATAACTGCAGTGACTGCTGGGTAATCCCGGCCGTAAAGCAGTCAGTCCGATGACGTCACCGCCGGGGAAGCAGGTAATCAGCTGTGCTGCGTCGCGATGACAGGCTCTGCCTGTCATTGCGATGTAGCAGAGTTGGATCGTCGTGGGACTGTCGTTATGGACTGCGTCGGACAGGTGGTATACTGTTGGTTTTTTTTTTTCTTTTTTTACAGGAGATCGATGGCGTCGCAGGAATGAGAGTACAATAAAATTAATGAAAACTGTGTTGTCTCTTTTATTTCATTAAAATACTTTTTTCTTGCTTTGTCTTTTTTTTATGCATTTAATAACTTTGGGATTAATAATGGATCGGTGTCTTATTGACACCTCTCCATTATTAACCGGGCTTATTGTCACCGTGCAATCAACGGTGACATTAACCCCTTATTACCCCGCTTGCCACCGCTACAGGGCAAGTGGGAAGAGCCGGGTAAAGTGCCACAATTGGCACATCTTTTGATGCGCCAAATGTGGGGCTGCTGTAGCCTGGTATTATCAGGCTGTTGAAGGGCCCAAAACCATGGCCCTTGACAGTCCTTTTAATAACCAGCCGCAGCAGTCTGCTTTTACCTTGGCCTGTGGTTTAACAAAAATAGGGGGATCCCCACGCGTTTTTTTTTTTCGAGGGATCCCCTATTTTTGTTAATCAGCCAAGATATGCAGACTGCTGTGGCCTGGTATTATCAGGCTGGCAAGGTCCATGGATCTTGGCTCCTTAACAGCCTGAAAATCCAGGCCTCAGCGGTCTGCTTCATTGGCTGGTTAACAAAAATAGGGGGGACCCCATGCCAATTTTTTTCGAGGGGATCCCCTATTTTTGTTAATCAGCCCAAAATATGCAGACTGCTGTGGCCTGGTATTATCAGGCTGGCAAGGTCCATGGATCTTGGCTCCTTAACAGCCTGAAAATCCAGGCCTCAGCGGTCTGCTTCATCTGGCTGGTTAACAAAAATAGGGGGACCCCACGCCAATTTTTTCGAGGGGATCCCCTATTTTTGTTAATCAGCCAAGATATGCAGACTGCTGTGGCCTAGTATTATCAGGCTGGCAAGGTCCATGGATCTTGGCTCCTTAACAGCCTGAAAATCCAGGCCTCAGCGGTCTGCTTCATCTGGCTGGTTAACAAAAATAGGGGGGACCCCACGCCATTTTTTTTTCGAAGGGAACCCCTATTTTTGTTAATCAGTTCCCTCTGACGTCACTGATTGTGTCCCTGGCTGACCTGAAGTGAAAGTGGAAAGCAATCAATTAAGCTTTCCACTTAAGGGCCCGTCTCACATAGCGATATCGCTACCGAGATCGCTGCTGAGTCACTAGTTTTGTGACGCAGCAGCGAGCTCACCAGCGATATCGCTGTGTGTGACATTCAGCGACGATCAGCCCCCCTGCCGGGTATCGCTGATCGTCGCTGAAATGTCAGGACCTTTTTTTGATCGCTGGTTTCCCGCTGACAGGCACGCATCGCTGCGTGTGACAGGCGGGAGACCAGCGATCCGCTGGTAACCAAGGTACACAGCGGGTTTCCAGGGCGGGGCTGTGCCTAGAAACCCGCTGTGTACCTTGGATACCAGCGCCCTGATGCAGGGAGCTGGTATCCAAGGTACACGCGGTTTCCAAGCGCTGCGCGGTGCCTGGAAACCCGCTGTGTACCTTGGTTACCAGCGGATCGCTGGTCTCCCGCCTGTCACACGCAGCGATGCGTGCCTGTCAGAGGGAAACCAGCGATCAAAAAAAGGTCCTGACATTTCTGCGACGATCAGCGATACCCGGCAGGGGGGCTGATCGTCGCTGAATGTCACACACAGCGATATCGCTGGTGAGCTCGCTGCTGCGTCACAAAACTTGTGACTCAGCAGCGATCTCGGTAGCGATATCGCTATGTGAGACGGGCCCTTAAGCGATGTTACCCGCAGTGTCGCTGTCCCAGATCGCTGCCTGAGCTGCCTGTTTGGCAGCTCAGCAGCGATCATGTAGCGATACACCAGCGATCCTGACAAGTGCATATCGTTGTCGGGATCGCTGGTGTATCGTTATGTGACACCCAGCCTTTACTTTCCTGTCAGGCAGGAGAGGAACTCATTCATTTGGGGTTTACTGTGAGGCTGCAGCATTAGCTGCGGTCCCTGCAGTAAACATTAACCCTTTCTGAAGGATTACACCGTGGGACCTGACTGTGCATGGGATAGGTAAGAATAATTTTGCTTTTTTATTTTATTTTTATTACAGGAAATGGTTTTTGCAGTAAAATAAAATATGGTCAAAAACATGTGTCTTTATTTCATTAAAATGATTTTTAATTAAAGTGTGTGTGTTTTATTTTTATTTCATGCAATAGGATTAATAATTGATAGTTGTCTAATTGACAGCTCTCAATTATTAACCTGGCTTAAGGTCACCTTTCAATAGCAAGGTGGCTTTAACCCCATATTAACCCATTCGCCACCGCTACAGGGCAATGGGAATAGACGGGCAAAGTGCCAGAAAGGGCGAATCTAATTATAGATTTGTCTTTCCTGGGGTGTCTGGGGGCAGATGTTAGTAGCTGGGGGGGGCAAAAATAATGGTCCCTCTCTGGGCTATTATTATCTGCCCCCACTCACTGGCTTTGTCTGTCTGGTTGCGAAAATAGGGCGGGAGCCCACGCATTTTTTTTCAGCAATTTTACACCTCATATATATATATACATGTCATTGAATTTGTGACACATATATGTATATATATTTATATTTGTAGTTCATACACTTCTACATAGTATAATAGCCGCTAATTCAATTGCCGGCTTTTGTGAAAATGCAGAACCCGACATGAAATGACACTTGGTGTACATAGGGTTAACCATGTCTTTTCATGTCCTTTGCTATCTAATTTGCACAACAATTAAATCAGTCTATGTGTGCAAAATTTCACACCTGTAGGGGTTAATTAAAGGTGTAAATTCGTAGCAAAAAAGTCCGTTTTTTTTACAACGAATTTACACCTTTAATTAACCCCTACAGGTGTGAAATTTTGCACACATAGACTGATTTAATTGTTTGTGCAAATTAGATAGCAAAGGACATGAAAAGACATGGTTAACCCTATGTACACCAAGTGTCATTTCATGTCGTGAAAATGGAACCCGACATGAAATGACACTTGGTGTACATAGGGTTAACCATGTCTTTTCATGTCCTTTGCTATCTAATTTGCACAAACAATTAAATCAGACTATGTGTGCAAAATTTCACACCTGTAGGGGTTAATTAAAGGTGTAAATTCGTAGCAAAAAAGTCGTTTTTTTTACAACGAATTTACACCTTTAATTAACCCCTACAGGTGTGAAATTTTGCACACATAGACTGATTTAATTGTTTGTGCAAATCAGATAGCAAACGACATGAAAAGACATGGTTAACCCTATGTACACCAAGTGTCATTTCATGTCGGGTGCTTCTGTCTTTTCACTGAAGCCGGCTTTACCCGGCAATTGAATCAGAGGATATTTTACTATGTAGAAGTGTATAAACTATACATATATGTATATATATATGTCACAATGACATGTATATAATATATATATATGTATTCTATGTGTGTATATTTAGTGTTTACAAGGAAAGAATGGGTTTTTTTAGTTGCGATATTTTGTTCCCATAGACTTACATGGGACTTCCGGTATCGGTATCGGGTATCGCCGATATTTTAGTGATATCGGCGATACCATTCCGATTCCGATACTTTAGGATATCGGAAAGTATCGCTCAACTCTAGCTGCTTTCTTGTACCTTTCCTGAGCCGATTCCAGATTCTCCTTTAGAAGATCCATATTCTTCTGTAAAGACGTGATTCTTTCAGCCACTGCTGGTAAAGGCGTTTCTATGGGAAATCGTGGTAGAATGTTAGGATGATAACCTAGATTAGAGTAAAAAGGAGACTGCTTAGTGGAGGCACTCTGAGAGTTGTTATACGAGAACTCAGCTAATGGAAGTAGATCCACCCAATCATCCTGTAGGTGGCAGATAAAGCAGCGGAGATACTGCTCCAGGGTTTGATTGGTTCGTTCGGTCTGTCCATTAGTCTGGGGATGAAAAGCAAAGAAAGGTTTACTTTAATGTCCAATGCTGCACAGAAATTTTGCCAAAACCTAGAAGTGAATTGCACCCCTCGATCCGAAATAACCTCATCCGGTACTCCATGTAAGCGAAACACATCTTTAATCATCAAATCTGATGTCTGTTTTACAGTGGGTAAGCCGACACAAGGGATAAAATGAGCTGCCTTTGTTAGACGGTCAACCACCACTAGAATGGTGTTCTTCCCTTGAGAGGTTGGTAACTCCACAATGAAGTCCATAGAAATGGATCCCCACGGGCGGACGGGGTGGGAAGAGGCTGTAACAGACCAGTTGGTGAGGAGCGAGGTGTTTTGCATCTTGCACAGACTTCACATGAAGTGACATAGTTTAAAACATCCTTCCTGCAAGTGGGCCACCAAAAGAAACGAGAAGAAATTCCTGTGTCTTTAGAATTCCTCTATGCCCAGCTATCTTGGAATTGTGAATGAGTTGCAATACTCTCAATCTGACTGTTTCAGGAATATACAGGCGTTGTCCCTGAATCCACACACCATTCTTAAAGACAAGACTTACGTCCCTTGGGGGTTGTGCCCAAAAAGGAATCCGCATGGTATGCTTCCTTGATGTCCTTAAGTAGGTCTTGATTATGAATTACTCCTAGGAATCTAGAGTCAGGAAGAATAGTCTTAGGAGGAGTAATTGGACGTGTCTCTGCTGAGTAAATCCTAGAGAGTGCATCAGCCTTTCCATTGCGCGATCCTGGTCTATAAGAAATGATAAAATTAAATTGGTTTAAGAAAAGATTCCAGCGAGCCTGGAGCATCCACCTCTATTATGAAGGCAAGCTCGGGGTTGGGATGTACTAGGATAGGTGCAGTGGTAAATTTATCTTTTAGACGGGAAAATGCTTCCTGGGCTTGGGGAGTCCAGGAAAACCTAGACTCTTTCCGGGTAAGTTGAGTGATAGGTGACACTACCTCAGAGAAATTTCTAATGAAACGTCTATAGAAGTTGGCAAACCCGATGAAGCGCTGTACCTCCTTCACATTTCTAGGACTTGGCCAATCCTTGATGGCTTGGGTTTTGCTTCCATCCATACTAATTCCTTGTGTAGACAGTACATACCCCAGAAATTGAATTTCGGTCCTATGGAATTCACACTTTTCAAGTTTGATGTAAAGATGATTTTGTCTTAGACGTTCCAAGACCATTCTCACATGTCCATGATGTTCCTCTGTGGAGTTAGAAAAAATTAGAATATCATCCAAATAAATTACCACGAATGTATCTAGGAGATCCCTGAAGATGTCATTCACCAAGTGTTGGAAAGTGGCTGGGGCGGTACTCAGACCAAAAGGCATAACTAGATATTCAAAGTGTCCATAGCGTGACCTGAATGCAGTCTTCCATTCATCCCCAGGTCTAATACGGACTAAGTTATAGGCCCCACGAAGATCTAGTTTAGAAAAAATTTTGGCATGTCGCACTCTCTCCAATAACTCAGGGATTAAAGGCAATGGATAACGGTTTCTAATAGTAACCTTATTGAGTTCCCTATAGTCTACGCATGGTCTCAGAGATCCATCTTTCTTCTTTACAAAGAAGATGGGTGCACCTGCAGGAGATGAAGAGGGGCGTATGAAGCCCTTGGCTAGATTTTCGTCTATGTAATCCTTTAAAGCCTTTAGCTCGGGCCCCGCCAGGGGGTAGATCTTACCAAAAGGTATCTCTGCTCCAGGCAATAATTCAATTGGACAATCATATGGACGGTGAGGAGGAAGCTGGTCAGCGTTCTTCTTGTCACATAAATCCACATAGTCCTGGTATACAGCTGGTAGTTCAGGGACTGACATGGTTCCTTTAGGAACAGAGCAAGCTGAAACTTTTGGACTCATCTGTTTCTCTGGAAAGTGTAATTCCTTGGTCTCCCAGTTAATGGTAGGATTCTGAGCCTGCAGCCATGGTAGCCCTAGAATAATGGGAAAGTGGGGAGAAGAGATAAGCATAAAGGACAGTTTCTCTTGATGATCTTTACCCATAAGAACACTCAAATGCTCTGTTTCCTGATCCACTGGTCCAGAGGTCAGCAGGGAGCCATCCACAGTTTCCATCTGTACTGGAGTAGCCTTCTTCACTGAACGTATCCCCTGTTTCAGAGCAAAGGAGACATCCATAAAATTTCCACTTGCCCCTGAGTCGATCATAGCAGAGCTAGACACCCAAGCTGAGTCAACCCAGAGTTTGATGGAAAGAAAGCAATGAGAATTGTTTTTCTTACAACTCAGCTGGGACACCGCTGAGGAAACTTGAAAAATGGCAGCGTTTACACAGTCAACGTCCTCAGAGGTAACGGAGTTTAAGTCCGAGAAATCAAGATCTGTTGCTGCAGATCTCTCTGGAGCCTGAGGCTCGGACCTGACAGATCCCCTCTCGCAACACTCACAATGAATGAGTGCTGCAGTAGTCTTACGAGAACGGCTGGGGCAGTTTATAATGAAGTGCCCTGACTTACCACAATAGAAACATAGATTTTCCTTAAAACGATGTTCCTTGCGTGCATCACTAACCCGTCGTTGTAAAGAGTCTACCTGCATGGGTTCAGGTTCAGGTTCCCGTGTAATCCTACTCAAAGGTTCCTTAGCTGGAGAGGAAGGTAGGAAAAGGTTAGTGCGATTGCTTTCGAACCATCTCTCTTGCCTGCGTTCAGTCAGACGAGTATCAATACGGATGCAGTAGTTAATAAAGTCACCTAACGCAGTGGGAGGGTCGGCACGAGCAAGTTCATCCTTAATCAGTGGAGATAACCCCTTTCGAAAAATAGATTTTTTGGCGGAACTGTCCCAGGTGGTATCAAGGGCCCATCTCCTGAAATCCAAGGCATATTCAGCTACCGAGTGCTTACCTTGGCGCAAAGCTAACATGGCTGCTTCAGCTGTTGCACCTCGATTGGGGTCATCAAACACCTGCCCCATGGCTGAAATAAAAGCATCAAGGTGATTCAAACAATCATCCTCAGTCTCAATCAGAGGGTTTGCCCACATCAAAGCCTTGTTGGTAAGCAACATAATTATAGTAAGCACCTTAGATCGTTCAGTGGGAAATTGTGAGGCATGTGCAGAAAAAAAAAGATTGCATTGATTAATAAATCCCCTAAAATTTCTCACGTTCACCGCCAAAACGAAAAGGGGCAACTTGGGAATCCCAGAACTCGGGCTACGGCAGGAGCCTGGACTCGCTCTTCTAGAACCTCAATCCTGGCTCGCAAATCCTGGGCAGTCTGTCCAAACACTTGCAAATTGTGATTAGTGAGGTCCTGTAGGCTTGAAAAACGGTCTTTATATTCTGCAAATCTGCAAGGATATTATCAGTCACTCCGCAAAGTTCCTTTATGCGGGCCTCCATTTTCCAGATCTTTAAGACAGGAGTACTGGAAGAAGAGGAGAAAAAAAAAAAAACAATAGTGTTTACCTGTGGTAACACTGCAGAGAGAAAAAAAATTAAGGGAACTGCTCACCTGGAATGGTTGTGAGAAGTCACAACCACTATCATCACAGAAAGTTCACCCGGACATCTGATATCCACAGTTACAGCAGACAAAAAAGAGAAAAGAGAAAAAAAAAAAAAAACAATAGTGTTTACCTGTGGTAACACTGTAAGAAAAAAAAACACTTAAGGGAATTGCTCACCTGGAATGGTTGTGAGAAGTCACAACCACTGTCATCACAGAAAGTACAACCGGACATCCGATATCCACAGTTACAGCAGACACAGCCTTTCCAGACCCAGCAGACACTAACGTTTTGTCTTCAGAATCTTGTAATGTATGTAGTACAGTTCATATAGCGTCTTGTGCTTGGGTGCGAAGAAAATACATGTGTAAGGTTCTATGTATATATTCCTGAAACTCAGTTTGTTCGTCAGCCATTTTACTTTCTGTCTTGCTGCAGCTATCTTGCCCTCAGTCAAAATGGAGTTTCCAGCTTGCATGTTCCCGCCCTGATTCTCTCCTTTGCTTCTTAAGCAGCCACAGCTGAGCAATCAGTGCTTCAGAATCTAGCCTGCAGTGAACCTGTGACTTGACTCCTGTAAGCCTTGGACCTTGTACTCCAGCTATTCCTACTGAGGAACTCTGAAGCACTTGTGGACTCTGAACCCTGCTCTTTGAAAGACCCACGTTTGCATGGACTTACGGTAACAGAGAAGAAGATCCTGAATCTGTATTGGAGAGTGATTGCTGAGCTTGGATTACTCTGGCCTGCTGTGTCTCCTGTTTCTGTGTCTGCAAACTGTGTGACTATTTCTGCCAACTTGTATGAAGTAATACAGGACTTTTCTATATCAAACCTGTGACTCCTGTGTTTTCATCGCACCCAAGCACAAGACGCTATATGAACTGTACTACATACATTACAAGATTCTGAAGCCAAAAAACGTTAGTGCTGCTGGGTCTGGAAGGCTGTGTCTGCTGTACTGTGGATATCAGACGTCCGGTTGTACTTTCTGTGATGACAGTGGTTGTGATTTCTCACAACCATTCCAGGTGAGCAATTCCTTAAGTTTTTTCTTTTTGCAGTGTTACCACAGGTAAACACTATTGTTTTTGTTTTTTTTCCTTTCTTTTCTCTTTTTTGTCTGCTGTAACTCTGGATATCAGATGTCTGGTTGAAACTTTCTGTGATGATAGTGGTTGTGACTTCTCACAACCATTCCAGGTGAGTAGTTCCCTTAATTTTTTTTTCTCTCTGCAGTGTTGCCACAGGTGAACACTATTGTTTTTTTTTCTCTCCTCTTCTTCCAGTAATCCTGTCTTAAAAGATCGGAAAATGGAGGCCCGCATAAAGGAACTTTGCGGAGTGACTGATAATATCCTTGCAGATTTGCAGAATATAAAGACCCGTTTTACAAATCTACAGGACCTCAATAATCACAATTTGCAAGTGGTTGGACAGACTACCCAGGATTTGCGAGCCAGGATTGAGGTTCTAGAGGGCGGAGTCCAGGCTCCTGCCGTAGCCCCAGTGCTGGGATTCCAAATTGCCCCTTTTCGTTTGGCGGTGAACGTGAGAAATTCAGGGGATTTATTAATCAATGCAATCTTTTTTTTCTGCACATGCTTCACAATTTCCCACTGAACGATCTAAGGTGCTTACTATAATTATGTTGCTTACCAACAAGGCTTTAATGTGGGCAAACCCTCTGATTGAGACTGAGGATGATTGTTTGAATCACCTGATGATTTTATTCAGCCATGGGGCAGGTGTTTGATGACCCCAATCGAGTGCAACAGCTGAAGCAGCCATGTTAGCTTTGCGCCAAGGTAAGCACTCGGTAGCTGAATATGCCTTGGATTTTAGGAGATGGGCCCTTGATACCACCTGGGACAGTTCCGCCAAAAAATCTATTTTTCGAAAGGGTTATCTCACTGATTAAGGATGAACTTGCTCGTGCCGACCCTCCCACTGCGTTAGTGACTTTATTAACTACTGCATCCGTATTGATACTCGTCTGACTGAACCAG
>JARQOD010010842.1:0-25761 GCA_033576555.1 Oophaga sylvatica
AGGAAGGATTAGAAAACCCAAAAGCTCAACAGCATATCACACAAAGGATTAAAATACACAAGGTTTAGCATTTTAAACAAAACCGGTAGGATTAGATCACGCTCAGCAACAGTATTAAACAGGATGGGTTAGATACAACCGGGTCAGCAGCATATCACAAAGGAGAGGTTAGGGTACACTTTAGCAGTCAGTATCACACAAGGGTAAGGAAATTAGATCCCAAAACCCAAAAAAAAAAAAAAAAAAAAAACCCCCGGGGGCCCAAAAACCCCGGTAAAATTTTAATTCCAGCAACCCGATCACACAGGGAAAAGGGATTAGATACAAAAGGCTCAGCAACCCGTATCCACAGGATAGGAATTGGGTACCGGGGTCAGCAGACAGTATCAAAACCAAAGGATTAGATACTGGCTCAGCAGTCAGTATCACACAGGATAGGGTTAAATCACACCAGCAGTCATTTTCACACAGGGGTTTGGATTAGATACAATTTTTTGGGTCGGGAGCGTACACACAGAAAGGATTAGATACCGGGTCAGCAACAGTATCACACAGGATTTTGATTTGTTCTTTTAGCCGTTTAAGTCAAAAACACAGGATAGGATTAGAAAAACATCTCAACAAAAACCCCGTAAACAACAGGATAGGATTTGAAAATAACCCTTTAAAACATATAAAAAAAAAAAAATAAAAGGGTCAGCAGCAGTACCCCAAAAGGGAAAAGGGTTTTTTGGTTTTTTTTGTTTTGGTTTTGGAATTAAAACAGCTCCGCCAGTATCACACAGGTAGGGAATTTAAAACACGGCTCACAGAAGATCACACAGGGTAGGGTTTAATACCGGGGTCACTTCAGTAAACACACAGGAAAGGGTTTTGATACACGGGTCAAACAGACAGTATCACACAGGAAAAGGATTAGATTCAAAACCCCAGCATCAGGATCCACAGGGGAAGGGTTTGATCACTGGGTTTTACATCCCTTCACCGGAAGGGTTAGATCAGCTCAGCAGAGGATCCCCACAGGAAAAGGAAATTTGATACACGGCTCAGCAGCAGTATTTACCCAGGATAGGATTAAAATACCCCTCCGCAGAAAAGTATCAAACAGGATAGGATTAATACTGGGGTCACAGTCATTATCACACAGGGTAGGATTAGATACCGGGGTCAACGAACAGTATCACCCCAAGGGGAAAAGGGTTGGGGTACCGGGGTCAGCAGCAGTAACACCCAGGATGGAAATTAAAATAAAGTCTCGGGAGTCATATCAAAACAGGATAGGGTTTAGATACAGGCTCAACAGGCAGTATCACCCCAGGAAAGGATTAATACAAAAGCTCCAACAAAACAGTATCACAAGGGGGAAAGGAAATTTGATAAAGTCTCAGCCCGACAGTAAACACACAGGTTTTAAAATACGTGGCCCCAGCCCCAGTATCAAACAATAGGATTTGATATTTGGGTCAGCATCAACCCCACAGATAGGATTTGATACCAACCCCAGCAGCAGTATTCCCCAATAAAGGGTTAGATACACGGGTCAGCAGCAATATCACACAGGATAGGATTTGATAGTGGCTAGGGATCAGTATCAACAGAAAAAGGTTTAAAAAACGGCTCGCAAAACAGTACACACAGGAAGGATTTTGAACACGGGTCAGAGGCAGTTCACACAGGATTGGAAATTTAAAACCGGGGTCAGCAGCCTATCACACAGGATAAATTAGATCAACAAAGGCTCAGCAGACATACACACAGGGGAAGGATTAGATACACGGCTCACATCGTATCACACAAGGGGGATTTGATACACCGGGTTAGCAACAAATAAACACACAGGGAAAGGTTTAAAATACCGGCCGCGAAGTAACCCCACGGATAGGTTTGAACAACGGCTCGCAGCAGTAACCAAAACCCGGGGGGTTTGGGGTTAGATCACGCTCAGCAAAACAGGATCACACAGGGGTGGATTAGGGGTACCGGGGTTTACAGACAGTATCACAAGGATAAAGGGTTAGATACGGGGTCAACAGACAGTATCACACCAAAAAAGGGTTTGATAAAGGGTCAGCAGACAGTAATCACACAGGAAGGAAAACCCCTTTTAAGACAGGGTTTTGGAGGTCCCAGTATCACACAGGATAAAGGGTTAATACGGCTCAGCAGACAGTACCCAAAACAGTTAAAGGGTTAGATTCACGGGTCACCAATGGGGGGCACCGGGTAGGGAATTTGATACCGGCCCCAACAGGATCACACCAGGATGGGATTAAAAAACGGCCCCACAGGAAATATCACACAGGAAGGATTAAAATACCGGGGTCAGCTCCATATCCACAGGAAAAGGGTTAGATTTCTTGGGGTCAGCAACAGTATTACACAGGAAGGATAAATTTCACAAACCCCAGCAGCAGGGCCCCACAGGATTTGGTTGAAATAACGGGGTCATTGGAAAACAGTATTTCCCCAGATAAAAGGAAAAGGGAGTGGCTCAAACAGAAAAAGTAACACCAGGATAGGGGTTAGATCCACGGCTCACAGCCCGTATCAAACAGGATTTGGAAGATACAAAGGGTCAACAAGAAGTATCACACAGGAAAAGGATTTTTGATACCGGCTCAGCAGACAGGATCACACAGATAGGATTAGATACGTGACTCAGCAGACAGTATCACATATGAGGATTAGATACACAGCTCAGCAGTCAGTATCACACAGGATAGGATTAGATACGGGTCAGCAGTCAGTATCAACAGGATAGGATTTTGATAGTGGCTCAGCAGTCAGTATCACACAGGATGGATTAGATATAGGGTCAGCAGTCAGTATCACACAGGATTGGATTAGATACCGCCGCAGACAGTATCACACAGGATAGGATTAATACACGGTCAGCAAGAGTATCAACAGGAGAGGTTAGTACACGGGTCAGCAGTCAGTATCACACAGGAGAGATTAGATACACGGTCAGCAGTCGTATCACACAGGAAGGATTTGATACGTGGCTCAGCAGTCAGTATCACACAGGATGGATTAGATATACGGCTCAGCAGTCAGTATCACACAGGATAGGATTAGATATGTGGCTCAGCAGTCAGTATCACACAGGATGGATTGATAAAAGCTCAGAGACAGTATCACACAGGATAGGAAATTTGATAGGGCTCAGCAGTAGTATCACACAGGATAGATTAGTACGTGGCTCAGCAGCAGTATCACACAGGAGAGGGTTTTATACGTGGTCAGCGTCAGTATCACCAGGATAGGATTAGATACAGGCTCAGCAGTCAGTACACACAGGATAGGATTAGTACCAGCTCAGCAGACAGTATCACACAGGATGGATTAGATAACGCTCGCAGGGGGGTATACACAGGAGAGGTTGATAAGGCTCGCAGTCAGTATCCACAGGGGAGGATTAGATAAGTGGGTCAGCAGCAGTATCACACAGATGGATTGATAAGTGGCTCGCGACAGTATCAACAGGAGAGGATTAGATACAAGTCAGCAGACAGTATCACACAGAGAGGATTAGATACGTGGCTCGCAGACAGTATCAACAGTAGGATTAGATATGTGGTCAGCAGACAGTATCACACAGGAGAGGATTAGATAGTGGGTCAGCAGACAGTTCAAAGGATTTGGATAGATACGTGGCTCAGCAGCCCACTACCCTGGGAGTTGGGTTAGGTTTGGGGTCTATATGAGATGGGTACATGACGGTGATATATGGAAAGCTGTGGGGCGTCGGGTTTAATAGTCGGTGTTTTTTGGCCGAGGTTGCTGATTGGCATAGGCTGTGCCGCTGTAGCAGTTCTGTGGGTGGTTGGGCATTTCTCATTCCCTTTCTCGTGTTCTCGGTGCCACTCCTGACAATTAAAATGTTCTTGGAATAAAATTTCATCAGCGGCGTCTGTACCTGAGCGTGAGGAGGTGCCGCACATTGCACCTGTGTTATCCCTGGCTACGGCATGGAAACATTTTGATGCAGGTTTATGACCCCAACATCCTGCCTCCGCTGGCATCTTTATTCTGAGGGCTCGCCATGTACGTGCTCAAAATACGCACCTTATAAAGGGGATAAGAATTTGTCAAGTCTTATTCACAAACTACGTGCAAATAGTGATCAGTGCAGATTGACGTGCGGTGCAGAATCCGCAGAGGGACGAGTGTGCTGCCGATTTACACCGTGAATTTTACCTTTTGCAATCCATAGCGCGATGGCCGCAGACTCCGTAACAAACTTGCATGTGGATCCTGACGCAGATTTTCATGAAGTTTTGCTGCAGATCTGTTTGTGTGTGTATCCTCTGTGGTCAATATATGTGACAATGAGGAGTCGTTAACAATAAGTCCAGCTCTTGGTAACGACCGGGATCCCAGTGCCGCAGACGTCCCCCCAGAGCAGCGCTCACCAACTTCTACGGATGTGGGATTCCTATCCGCACGTATTGCCGTCTCTTCTGTGGAAATCTTTAGAAGAAAACGTGTTCCAGCAGGGCCGTTACAATGACCTTTCTAACCTGTAGCCAAAGTTCTGGGTTGAAACAGAAGATCAAGAACAAAAGTTTCCGTCTAATGATAATAAGAAGTTCCTTTCGTCTAGAACGCGTCGGTTCAGCCGTAGGGAAACACAAGTCCTGATCTATAGGATTAGATTCCTGTGTGGAGCGTCGGTCCATGTTTGGCCTCCGTATTATACACAGAGAACGTCCCCCTAGTTTGCTGCTGTGTAGGGTGCGTTCACATGTGCGGTACACATTTTCGTCAGTACTGTGCGGTGGAATTTATTTTTTCACATGGACTAATGGCTTGTGTGTAAGCGCTAGTCTACCCCCGTTTTTCAGATGAGACTCACTGATACATTTCATTAGGTGGACAAAAAAAAGATTCAATACAGATCGTCCATAATGTTTTCACTTCCAAATACTGAATGTGTGAACGAGGCCTTAACCCAATATAGAGCCCATCTTTCCATCCTTCCGCACAGGCTCTAGGAATCAAGTTGATTTAAGAGGTTTAGGCCCAAAATGCGATGAGATAACAGTGAAGTTTCTCTTTGGGATACACATCTGGTGAACGCTCACACTGCAAGTCTTGTAGGTCAAAAGATCAGCGGTGGAGTTGGTCAAATGTGACAGCTCCAATCTAAGTCTGGAACATCATGTAACCAAGTTTTACTCATTGCTATAAACCATACAGATGAATGAGCCTTAAATCTTTATTGTGGCGGTCGTATCAGTCACAGAATGAAATCGTCCATGAGATGTTTCCACCTCCACTCTCCAATGTCTATAATTACTGCAAGTCAGGTCCAAGTCAACTGCAAATCTCAGCTGCAAAACAATTTACCGTTTGTTATCTTATCTTTTATACCAAATCAACACCTAGTAATGTCGACTCCACGTGCTGCCGGTTATAGGTGTTGGGAATATACTTGTATCAAACCCTTTTACTTCAGAAGTCATAAAGCGGAGTTAAAAAGTAACATGTTCTTCTGTACCTTGCGAGAAACCTTGAGGACACTAGTTACTGTACATCTTCATTGCTCTGACCTTGGTTTAATTAGTCACATCTCAGGATGCGGATATCAGTGTAATAATGAAGTCTGGACTCGTGTTCATGGACCACATCCGCTCTACTGCAGTAATATTGTGGTTGCTCATAGATAGGCTTTCCTTCTTACACGCGGAAGAATTCAATAACGGCAAATCCGCACCAATTGTTGTGACTCCACCAGAGAAATGCAGCAGATTAATTACAGATTTTAAGGTGAAATCAATGTTGAAAATCTGTTGCATAAATCGTCAGGTTTAAAATTTGAAATCGGCAGCGCCTCTCCTATCCTCTGGAGCACACGACTCTCATCATCCGGAGCACACCGCTCTTATCCCCTGGAGCACACCGCTTTATCCTCTGGAGCACACCGCTCTTATCCTCCGGAGCACACCGCTCTTATCCTCTGGAAACACACCGCTCTTATCCTCTGGAGCACACCGCCTTATCCTCCGGAGCACACCGCTCTTATCCTCTGGAGCACACCACTCTTATTCTCGGAGCACACCGCTCTTATCCTCAGGAGCACACCGCTCTTATCCTCGGGAGCACACCGCTCTTATCCTCGGGAGCACACCGCTCTTTTCCTCAGGAGCACACCACTCTTATCCTCAGTAGCTCATGCTCTTATCCTCAGGAGCACACTGTTCTTATCCTTGGGAGCACACCACTCTTATCCTCAGGAGCCCACTGCTCTTATCCTCAGGAGGAGCACCGCTCTTATCCTCAGGAGCACACTGCTCTTTCCTCAGGAGCCCACCGCTCTTATCCTCAGTAGGTCACTGCTTGATCCTCAGGAGCACACCGCTCTTATCCTCAGGAGCAAACCGCTCTTATCCTCGGGAGCACACCACTCTTATCCTCAGGAGCCCACTGCTCTTATCCTCAGGAGGAGCACACCGCTCTTATCCTCGGGAGCATACTGCTTTATCCTCAGGAGCACACCGCTCTTATCCTCATTAGCACACCGCTTTATCCCCCGGAGCCCACAGCTCTCATCATCCCTTGCACACTGCTCTTATCCTCCGGAGCACACCGCTCTTATCCCCAGGAGCCCAATGCTCTTATCCTCAGGAGGAGCACACCGCTCTTATCCTCGGGAGCACACCGCTCTTATCCTCAGGAGCACACCACTCTTATCCTCAGGAGCCCACTGCTCTTATCCTCAGGAGGAGCACACCGCTCTTATCCTCGGGAGCATACTGCTCTTATCCTCAGGAGCACACCGCTCTTATCCTCAGTAGCACACCGCTCTTATCCCCCGGAGCCCACAGCTCTCATCATCCTTTGCACACTGCTCTTATCCTCCGGAGCACACCGCTCTTATCCTCGAGAGCACACGCTCTTATACTCGGGAGCACACCGCTTTTATCCTCAGGAGCACACCGCTCTTTTCCTCAGGAGCCCACTACTCTTATCCTCAGTAGCTCACTGCTCTGATCCTCAGGAGCACACCACTCTTATCCTCAGGAGCCCACTGCTCTTATCCTCAGGAGCACACCGCTCTTATCCTCAGGAGCACACCACTCTTATCCTCAGGAGCACACCGCTCTTATCCTAAGGAGCACACCGCTCTTTTCCTCAGGAGCCCACTACTCTTATCCTCAGTAGCTCACTGCTCTGATCCTCAGGAGCACACCGCTCTATCCTCGGGAGCACACCGCTCTTATCCTCAGGAGCACACCGCTCTTTTCCTCAGGAGCCACCGCTCTTATCCTCTGGAGCCCACCGCTCTTATCCTCAGGAGCACACTGCTCTTATCCTCTGGAGCACACCTCTCTTATCCTCAGGACCACATTGCTCATCCTCCAGAGCCCACTGCTTTTATCGTCAAGAGCACACCGCTCATATCCTCAGGAGCACACACTCTTATCCTCAGGAGCACACCGCTCTTATCCTCCGGAGCCCACTGCTCTCATCATCCCTTGCACACGCTCTTATCCTCAGTAGCTCACTGCTCTGATCCTCAGGAGCACACCGCTCTTATCCTCGGGAGCACACCGCTCTTTTCCTCAGGAGCCCACGCTCTTATCCTCAGTAGCTCACTGCCCTGATCCTAGGAGCACACAGCTCTTATCCTCAGGAGCACACCGCTCTTATCCTCGGAGCACACCGCTCTTATCCTCAGGAGCACACCGCTCTTTTCCTCAGGAGCACACCGCTCTTATCCTCAGTAGCTCACTGCTCTGATCCTCAGGAGCACACCGCTCTTATCCTCAGGAGCACACTGTTCTTATCCTTGGAGCACCCACTCTTATCCTCAGGAGCCCACTGCTCTTATCCTCAGGAGGAGCACACCGCTCTTATCCTCAGGAGCACACCGCTCTTTTCCTCAGGAGCCCACCGCTCTTATCCTCAGTAGGTCACTGCTCTGATCCTCAGGAGCACACCGCTCTTATCCTCAGGAGCACACCGCTCTTATCCTCGGGAACACACCACTCTTATCCTCAGGAGCCCACTGCTCTTATCCTCAGGAGGAGCACACCGCTCTTATCCTCGGGAGCATACTGCTCTTATCCTCAGGAGACACCGCTCTTATCCTCAGTAGCACACCGCTCTTATCCTCCGGAGCCCACAGCTCTCATCACCTTGCACACGCTCTTATCCTCCGGAGCACACCGCTCTTATCCTCGGGAGCACACCGCTCTTATCCTCGGGAGCACACCGCTCTTATCCTCAGGAGCACACCACTCTTATCCTCAGGAGCACACCGCTCTTATCCTCCGGAGCCACTGCTCTCATCACCTTGCACACTGCTCTTATCCTCCGGAGCACACGCTCTTATCCTCGGGAGCACACTGCTCTTATCCTCGGGAGCACACCGCTATTATCCTCAGGAGCACACCGCTCTTTTCCTCAGGAGCCCACCGCTGTTATCCTCAGTAACTCACTGCTCTGATCCTAAGGAGCACACCGCTCTTATCCTCGGGAGCACACCGCTCTTTTCCTCAGGAGCCCACCCCTCTTATCCTCGGGAGCACACCGCTCTTTTCCTCAGGAGCACACAGCTCTTATCCTCAGGAGCACACCGCTCTTATCCTCGGGAGCACACCGCTCTTATCCTCGGGAGCACACCGCTCTTTTCCTCAGGAGCACACCGCTCTTATCCTCAGTAGCTCACTGTCTTATCCTCAGGAGCACACCGTTCTTATCCTTGGGAGCACACCACTCTTATCCTCAGGAGCCCACTGCTCTTATCCTCAGGAGGAGCACACCGCTCTTATCCTCAGGAGCACACTGCTCTTTTCCTCAGGAGCCCACGCTCTTATCCTCAGTAGGTCACTGCTCTGATCCTCAGGAGCACACCGCTCTTATCCTCAGGAGCAAACCGCTCTTATCCTCGGGAGCACACCACTCTTATTTCCCCAGGAGCCCACTGCTCTTATCCTCAGGAGGAGCACACCGCTCTTATCCTCGGGAGCATACTGCTCTTATCCTCAGGAGCACACCGCTCTTATCCTCAGTAGCACACCGCTCTTATCCCACAGAGCCCACAGCTCTCATCATCCTTGCACACTGCTCTTATCCTCCGGAGCACACCGCTCTTATCCTCGAGAGCACACTGCTCTTATACTCGGGAGCACACCGCTTTTATCCTCAGGAGCACACCGCTCTTTTCCTCAGGAGCCCACTACTCTTATCCTCAGTAGCTCACTGCTCTGATCCTCAGGAGCACACCACTCTTATCCTCAGAGCCCACCCGCTTTATCCTCAGGAGGAGCACACCGCTCTTATCCTCGGGAGCACACCGCTCTTATCCTCAGGAGCACACCACTCTTATCCTCAGGAGCCCACTGCTCTTACCCTCAGAGGAGCACACCTCTCTTATCCTCGGGAGCATACTGCTCTTATCCTCAGGAGCACACCGCTCTTTCCTCAGTAGCACACCGCTCTTATCCCCCGGAGCCCACAGCTCTCATCATCCCTTGCACACTGCTCTTATCCTCCGAGCACACCGCTCTTATCCTCGAGAGCACACCGTCTTATACTCGGGAGCACACCGCTTTTATCCTCAGGAGCACACCGCTCTTTTCCTCAGGAGCCACTACTCTTATCCTCAGTAGCTCACTGCTCTGATCCTCAGGAGCACACCACTCTTATCTCAGGAGCCCACTGCTCTTATCTCAGGAGCACACCGCTCTTATCCTCAGGAGCACACCCCTCTTATCCTCAGGAGCACACCGCTCTTATCCTAAGGGGGCACACCACTCTTTTCCTCAGGAGCCCACTACTCTTATCCCCAGTAGCTCACTGCTCTGATCCTCAGGAGCACACCGCTCTTATCCTCGGGAGCACACCGCTCTTATCCTCAGAAGCACACCGCTCTTTTCCTCAGGAGCCACCCCTCTTATCCTCTGGAGCCCACCGCTCTTATCCTCAGGAGCACACTGCTCTTTCCCTGGGACACCTCTCTTATCCTAGGACCACATTGTATCCTCCAGAGCCCACTGTTTTTCGTCAAGGCACACCGCTCATATCCTAGGAGACACCTCTTATCCTCAGGAGCACACCGCTCTTATCCTCCAGAGCCACTGCTCTCATCATTCCATGCACACCGCTCTTATCCTCAGTAGTCATGTCTGACCCAGGAGCCACCGCTCTTATCCTCGGGGGCCACCCTCTTTTCCCGGAGCCCATGCTCTTTCCTCAGTACTCACTGTCTGATCCTCAGGACACACCACCTTATCTCAGGAGCCACTGCTCTTATCCTCAGGGCACACCCCTTTATCCTCAGGAGCACACACTCTTTCCTCGGAGCACACCGCTCTTATCCTAAGGAGCACACCGCTCTTTTCCCAGGAGCCCACTACTCTTATTCAGTTTGCCACTGCTCTGATCCTCAGGGCACACCGCTCTTATCCTCGGGAGACACCGCTCTTATTCAGGAGCACCCGCCTTTTCCTCAGGAGCCCCCCGCTTTATCCTTGGGGGCCCACCCCTCTTTTCTCAGGAGCACATCTCTTACCTCTGGAGCACCCCCTCTCTTATCCTAGGGCCACATTGCTCATCCTCCAGACCCACTGTTTTATCGTAAAAGCACACCCTCATATCCTCAGGAGCACACCATCTTATCCTCAGGAGCACACCCGCTCTTATCCTCCGGGGCCCACTGCTCTCATCATCCTTGCACACCGCCTTATCTCAGTAGCTCACTGCTCTGATCCTCAGGAGCACACCGCTCTTATCCTCGGGAGCACACCGCTCTTTTTCAGGAGCCCACCGCTCTTATCCTCATAGCTCCTGCCTGATCCTAGGAGCACCAGCTTATCCTCAGGAGACCCGCTCTTAAACCTCGGGAGCCACCGCTCTTATCCTCAGGAGACACCGCTCTTTTCCTCAGGAGCACACCGCTCTTACCTCATACCACTGCTTGATCCTCAGGACACACCGCTTTTTATCCTCAGGGCACATGTTTTTCCTTGGGACAACCACTTTATCCTCAGGAGCCCACTGTCTTATCCCAGGAGGGCACACCGCTCTTAATCCTCAGGGGCACACCCCTCTTTTCCTCAGGAGCCCCCCGCTCTTTCTAGTAGGTCAATGCTTGATCCTCAGGAGCACCCGCTCTTATCCTAGGAGCCACCGCTCTTATCCTCGGGAACACACCACTCTTATCCTCAGAGCCCCTGCTCTATCCTCAGGAGGGACACCGCTTTATCCCCGGGAGATACTGCTCTTATCCTCAGGAGACACCCTATCCCAGTGCCCCTCTTTCCCCCGGGCCCGTTCTCATCCCCTTTCCCCGCTCTTTTCCCCCGGACAAAAACCTCTTATCCCCGGGGGGCACACCGTTTACCTCGGGGCCACCCCTCTTACCTCAGGGCACCCACCTTATCCCAGGAGACAACCCCTCTTTCTCGGGCCCCTGTTCTCCCTTAATGCTCTTACCTCGGGGGAAAAACCCCTCTTACCTCGGGAGCCAACTGCTTTACCTGGGAGCACAGATTACCAGGGCAACCCCCTTTTCCCAGGGGGCCCCCGCGTTATTCTTTAATCACTGCTTGTCCAAGGGCACCGCCCTTTTCCCCGGGGCACCCCTCTTTTCCCCAGGGGCCCACCTCTTTTTCCCCGGGAGAACCGCTCTTTTTTTAGGGCACAAGCTCACCCAGGAGCACCCGTCTATCCTGGACCAAAAAACCTTCCCCGGGGCCACCCCTTTTTTCCCAGGACACGTTTATCCCCGAGCCACTGTCCCCGGACACCGTTTTATCCCCTTTGGGGGCACACCCCTCTTTCCCCGGGCCCCGCTCTTATCCAAGGAACCCTTTATCCTGGGCACACTGCCTTTTCCCCGGAGCCCCCGCTTTATTATAGGGGATGCTTGATCCCCAGGGCACACCGTCTTTTCCCCGGGCAAACCCTTTATCCGGGGCACACTTTTTTTCCCAGGAGCCCACTGCTCTTATTCAGGGGGAGAACCGCCTTATCCTGGGGGACTGCCTTTCCTCGGGAAAGTTTTTCCTCATTTTCCCCACCGCTTTATCCCCAGAGCCCACAGCTTCATCACCCTTGGCCCCCCCCTTTTCCTCCGGACCCCCAAAAAGGGGGGGTTTTTTTTTCCCAGGCCATGCTCTTTACTCGGGGCACACCCCCTTTTCCTCAGGGCCCCCGCTCTTTTTCAGGGGCCCACTACTCTTTTCCCAATAGTCACTGCTCTGGAAACCCAGGGCACAACCTTATCCTCAGGGGGCCCCCGTCTTTTCCCCCGGGGGAACAAAACCGCTCCCTTTTCCCCGGGAGCCCCCCCCTTTTTTTCAGGGGCACACCACTCATCTCAGGAGCCCCCTGCTCTTACCCCCGGAGGACCACCTTCCCTTTTCCCCCGGGGGGTACTGCCTTAAACCCCCGGCAAAACCCCCCCCCTTTTCCCCGTCACAGCTCTATCCCCCCCGGGGCCCCCGCTTCCCTCTTTTCCCCTTTACAGCTTTTTCCTTTCCCGGGCACCCGGGTTTTTCCCCCCGGGGCACACCCCCTTTAACCGGGAAACACAAACCCCTTTTATTCAGGGCCCCAAAACCCCCCTTTTTCCCCAGGGGCCCACTATCTTACCCCCGTTGCTCACTGCTCGATCCCCCGGGGGCACACCATCTTATCCTCAGGAGCCCACTGCTCTTATCCTCAGGAGCCACCGCTTTTTTTCCCAGGAGCAAAACCCCCCTTACCCCAGGGGCACCCGTTTTCCTAAAAAGGGCACACCACCTTTTCCTCAGGGGCCCCCTACTTTTTACCCCCCCCTACTCCTGGGGGGATCCCCAGGGGACACCTCTTACCTCGGGAGCAACCCCTTATCCTCAGAAACACCGCTCTTTTTTCCCGGAGCCCCCCCTTTTATCTTTTGGAACCCCCCCCTCTTTTTCCCCCGGGGCACACTGCTTTATCCCCCGGAGCACCCCTCTCTTATCCTGGGCCAAATTTTTTTTTCCCCCCGGGCCCCCCCCCTTTTTTCGTCCCAGCACACCCCTAAACCCCCGGGGCACACCCCTTTTTCCAGGAGCCCCCCCCTTTTTCCCCAAGCCCACTGCCCTCTTTATCCCTTTTTACCGTTTATCCCCCTACTCACTGCTTGATCCCAGGGGCACCCCGCCTTCCTCGGGGCACAGTCTTTTCCCCCGGGCCCTTTGCTTTTTTCCCCCGTGCTCACGCCCGGGCCCCCGGGGGGGACGCCCCTTTCCCAGGAACCCCACCCCTTTTTCCTCGGGGGCACCGCTTTATCCTCAGGGACCACCGTCTTTTCCCCGGGCCACGTCTTTCCTCAGATCACGCTTGCCCAGGGGCCAAAACCCCCCTTACCTCAGGAGCACCTGGGTTTTTATCCTTGGGAGACAACCCCCTTTTTCCTCGGGGCCCCTCTCTTATCCTCAGGAGGGGCACACCGCTCTTTTTCCCCCAGCCACCCCCCTTTTTTTCCCCCGGAGCCCCCCCCTTTATCCTCATAGGTCAGCTTGATCCTCAGGACACACCGCTCTTATCCTCAGGAGCCCCGCCTTTTCCTCGGGAAAAACACCATCTTACTCAGGACCACTGCTCTTATCCTCAGGGGGAGCACACCCCCTTTTTTCCCCGGGGGCATACTGTCTTTTCCTTTGGGCACACCGCTCTTATTCCCCCGTAGCACACCCCCCTTATCCTCCGGAGCCCACAGCCTCACATCCCGGGGGACTGCTCTTATCCTCCCCGGGAAAAACCCCCCATCCTCGGGAGCACACCGTTTTCCCCCGGGAACCCCCCCCCCCCCTTTTTTTTCCCCGGGGACACCACTTTATCCCAGGGCACAAACCCCTCTTTTCCTCCGGGCCCCCGCTTTTATCATCCCTTTTTCCAAAGCTCTTTTTCCCGGGGAAAAAACCCTCTTTTCCTCGGGAGCCACTGCTCTTTCCCGGGAGACACCCTATTACCTAGGAGCACACCGCTTTTTCCTCAGGGCCCCCCCCCTTTATCCCCCTAAAATAGCTCGACCTAAGGGGGGACACCCTCTTACCCGGGAGCACACCGGTTTCCCCCGGGGCCCACCCCTTATCCTCGGGAAGCCACCCCTCTTTTCCTCGGACACACAGCCTTTCCTCAGGGGCACACCGCTCTTATTTTTGGAAACACAAACCCCCTTATCCTCGGGGGCCACCCCCCTTTTCCCCCCGGGGACAACCCCCTTTTCCTCAGTAGCCCCTTTCTCTTATCCTCAGGACACACCTTTCTTACCTTGGGGCACACCCCCTTTTCCTCAGGGCCCCCCCTCTTTTTAGGGGAGCAAGCCTTATTTGGAGCACACTGCCTTTTCCTCAGGAGCCCACCCCTCTTATCCCAGTAGGGACTGCCCTTTTTTTCCCCCGGGGCAACCGCTTTTTTTTTTTTCCCAGGAGCCAAAAACCCCCCTTTTTCCCCCGGGGGGACACCACCTTATTCCAGGAGCCCCTGCTCTTATCCTCAGGAGGGGCACCCCCCCTCTTTTTCCCCGGGAGCATTGTCTTATCCCCCGGGGCACCTGCTCTTTTCCTCAGTAGCACACCGCTCTTATCCCCCGGGGCCCCCCGTTTCCCCATCCCTTCCACGCCCCTTTTTTTCCCCCGGGGCACACCCCCTTTTTTCCCGAGACACACCGTCTTATTTCTCGGGGGCACACCCCCTTTTTTCCCCCGGGGCACACCGCTCTTTCCCAGGGCCCACTCTTTTCCCCCGTACCACTCCCCTTGATCCTCGGGGACACCCTCTTTTCCTCAGGGGCCCACTGCTTTACCCCCAGGAGGAGCACCCCCCTTTTAATCCTGGGGAAAACACAGCTCTTTTCCTCGGGGGAAAACCCCCTTTTTTCGGACCCCCCGCTCTTATTTGTTTCCCTCCGGGGGCCCCAAAAAGGGAACCCCCCCCCCTTTTTTTACCCCCCCAAAGGAAAACCCCTTTTTTTCCCGGGGGCCCCCCTTTTTACCCTCAGGACCCCACGTTTTTTCCCTAGGGGCACACCCTCTTACCCTTTTGGGGGGGGACCCGGGCTCTTTTTCCTCGGGGGCCCACACCCTTTTTCCCCCCAGGACCCCTTGCTTTTCCTCAGACCACGCTTTTCCCTCGGAGCACCCCCTTTCCCCCGGGCCCCCTTTTTCCGGAACCACCCTTTACCCTCGGGACCCCCCTGCTCTTACCCTCAGGAGCACCCCGTCATCCCGGGACACCCGTTTTTATCCCCGGGAGCACACCCTTTTTCCCTCGGGGCCCCCCCTTTTTTCCCCAAGCACGCCTATTTCAGGGGCACCCCCCCTTTTTTTCCTCGGGAGCACCCCCTTTTTATCCCGGGAGCACCCCCCAAACCCGGACCCCCCCTCTTACCTCAGGAGAACCCCCCCCCCTTTTTTTTTTCAGGAGCCCCGCTTTTTTCCCCGGGAGCCCCCGTTTACCCCCCAGGAGAAAACCTTTTTTTTCCGGGACCCCCCTTTTCAGGGACCCCCCCTCTTTTCCGGGGAGCAAACCCCTACCCCCAAAAGCCCCCGGGGCCCCTTTTTTCAGGAGCCCCCCCGCTTTTTTCCCTCAGTGGGCATGTCTGATCTCAGGAGAAACCGCTTTTATCCGGGGGGCCATCCCCCTTTCCTGGGGAAACCCACTCTTACCCGGGGGGAAAAAATTTGCTTTTACCTGGGGAGCACACGTTTTCCCCCAGGGGGAACCCTTTTTTCCCCAGGACCACCCTTTTTTCCCTAAAGGGGCCCCGTTACCCCCGGGGGGAAAAACCCCTTTACCTCAGGACCCAGTTTTTCCCCGGGGGCCCCCCACCCCTTATCCCGGAGCCCCTGCTCACCTCGGGGAAACCCCCCTTTTAAAATTTAGGAAAAACCCCCTTTTTCCCGGAGCACACCCCCTTTTCCCCGGGGACCCACCGTTTTATCCCGGGAAACCACCGCTTATCCTCAGGAGCCCCACCGCTTTACCCCAGGAGGCCAAAACCCCTTTTTTTTTCCCCCAGGACCACCCCTTTTTTTCTGGGGCCCCCCCTTTTTATCCTGGGAGCACCCCCCTCAAAACCCGGGACAAAACCGCTCTTACCCCCGGGGGCACACCCCCTTTTCCTCGGGGGGCCCCCCCGCCACCTCAGTAGCCATCCCTTTACCTCAGGGCCACCCCCCTTTTTCCTCGGGGCCACCTTCTTATCCTCGGGACCCAAAACCCTCTTTCCCGGAGCAACCCTTTTTTCCCCTCAGGACAACCCCCTTTTTCCCCGGAGCACCCCCCTTTTTCCCGGGCACACCGCCTTATCCTCAGGAGCACCCCCTTTTTCCCGGGGGCACACCACCTTACCCAGGGCCCACTGCTCTTACCCCCAAGGGGAAAAAAACCACCCCAGAAGCACACCGCCTTTCAAAAACCCCCGCTTTTTAAACCTCATATCCTGCCAAACCCAGGGGCCCCCGGGCTTTTGGGGGGGGGCCCCCCCCCTTTTTTCCCCGGGGAAAACCACCCTTTTTCCTGGGGGCCCCCTGCCTTATCCGGGGGCCCCTGCTTTATCCTCGGAGCCACCGCTCTTTTCCCAACCCCCCCCCCCTTTTCCCAGTATCACGCTCTGCCCCTCAGGAGAAAACCCGTTTTTCCTTAGGACCCTGCTCTTACCTAGGAGCCCACCGCTCTTTCCTCATTAGCTCATGCTCGACCTCAGGACCCACAGCCTTATCCTCAGGAGCACACCGTTTATCCCCAGGAGCCCCCCCTTTATCCCGGGGCCCCCGCTTTTTCCCCCAGGAGCACACCCCTTTTAAACCCCCAGGACCCCAAACCCCTCTTATTCAGGAACCATTCTTTTCCTCGGGAGCCCCCCCCTTTTCCCCCGGGGGCCCCCTGCCTTATCCTCAGGGGAGCCAAGTTAACCTCAAAAACACCCCCCTTTTTTCCCCCAGGGGCCCACCGTCTTATCCCAGTAGGTCACTGCTCTGACCCCCAGGGGACCCGCTCTTACCCCGGGGGGGCACACCCCCTTACCCTCAGGAGAACACCCCCTTTTTCCCCGGGGGGACACACTCCCCTTTTTCCTCGGAGCACCTGCCTTATCCCAGGAGCACAGTTTTTCCCTGGGGGGACCCCCCTTTTCCCCAGGGGCCACCCCTTTCCCTCAGGAAAAAACCCCTTTACCTCAGGGCCCCGCTCTTTTCCTCAGGGGCCCCCCCCTTTATCCCCGGGGAGAAAACCCCCTTTTAAACCCAGGAAAACCCCTTTTTTCCTCGGGCCCCCTTAACCCTTGGGGGGGAAGCTTTATTAAAAACACCGGGGCCGGGCAAGTTTTTCTAGCCCAACTTAGTCAAGGGTGGGGCCCCCCATACTGTTTGGCCCAAAAATGGGGCCTTTTTCGTATGGACTTATTGAGGCCCATAATAGGAAAGGGGGGGAAAAATGGGGAAAAAACCCCCAAGGGTATACAAGCTCGATTATAGTTGATAACCCCCAAAAAAAAAACAGAAAACCCTTAAAAATTTTCTTTACTTGTTATTTTTAAAAAAAAAAACCCCAAGTTTTTTTAAAAACATAAGGTGGTGATCCGGCAAATTTACAAGATCACAAAAGGTCAGTTTTTTAAAATTTTAACAAAGGAATGTCAAAGAAACAAAAAAAACTGATAAATCCTTTCCCCCCCTGGCAGGGGGCTGCCCCCTAGGGGGGAAAGGGGGGAAAACAATACCCCAAAGGGTTACAACGGGAAATTTGGGGCAGAAATAAAACACTTTTTTTGTCAAATTTTAAAATTTTGGGGCTGTTTGCTCTTTTTCCCCCCGGACCATGATAAAACAAAATTCCAACATTTTTTTGGGGGATCTTTTGTCCTACCCCCTTTTTTTTGAAGGGGTTTCCCCTTTCGATCAACAAAAAGAGAACACTTCTTCCCCCCCGGGGAACATGACCATATGGGAGCCAAGGGGCCCCCCCTTTTTTTTTTTTGGTTAAAATATCCCAAATTCCCCCCAAACCTGACTAAAAAGGGGGCCCCTTTTTTCCCCCTACATGGGTTTTTTGGCAGTGCATGTGCAAAAGTAACGAAAAACCCGTCGTTTTGCCTTTTGGCCCAAAAATTCCTATTCCCCTTTTTGGGCAGAACTCCCTTTTGGAAAGATTTTGGGATACGGGGAAGTAGCACCCAAAAAATCCCGGGGCCCACTTTTAAAAGTGCCAGTTCCCCCCGCCCCAAAGGACCGCGGATTGGGGTTTTTATAGGATTGAACCTTTATCCGCACGGACCTCCTCTCCAAAAAGGACCGTCCCCCTTTGGGGCGATCGGGGCTGAAATTTGGGGTCCTCCAGAAAAAACCCCCCAAAATTTTTCGGAGGTTTTGACATAATTTTCCCCCTTATGACGAAAAGAGGGGGTTTGTCATGGGATGTTTTGGGGGGAAGGGGAGTAAGCAGCCCGTGGGGTTTACCCCAGGCATGTTTTTCCCCATGTTGTGAATGTGCAAAAAAAGAATTTGACAAACCCCCTTGGGGGTTTACAAACAACTAAAACCCCCCAATAAAGTTTGGGAAATTTTTGGGGCGATCAGGTTTTACGAGGGTTTTTATAAGGGGGGTTTCCCCCCCATCAGGGTTGCCGGTGTCAATTTTTCTGGCTATCTTTGTTTCCCGTTCCTTTGTAGTTGCGTTGTGCTGCACTTCGCAACAGAAAAATTTTCTTTTTTTTTTTTTGGGCTTGTTTTTTTTTTTTTTTTCCCCTGCACCGGGGGGCTCCCGGGGGGTCCCCCCCGGGGGGGGTTGGGTGCTCCTCTCAGTTTAGTTCACCACTTTTGTTTGTTCTTTCCCCCTTTTTTCCATTTTTTCAGGGGTTCTGTTTAGTTTTTTTTACCCGAAACAAATTGGGTGGTAGAGGTCTTGTGATCTCGGGTTTTTTGTAATTTTTTAGTTTTATTTTTCAGGGTTTTTTGTGTTTGCGGGTTAGTGCCCTTTTCCTTTCCCTTTTTTATTTAGGTTTTTTGGGCCCCCCCGTTTGCTCATACTTTTTTCTGTCTGGCTGTTTTTTCCCCCTTTGCAAACCCGCCATTACTTTTGGGGGGTGTTTTATGTTTTTTGGGGAGGGCCCCGAGGAAAAATTTTTTCCCCTTTTCTTTTTTTAAGGTGTAGTTGCCTCAGGCTGTGCGAGGGTTGGGCCCAACGGGGTACGCTCCCAGGGCGCTTTTTTTTGGGGGTTTTTAAAAAAAGGGTTGAAAACCCATAGACCAATTCGGGTTTGTATTTTTTTTTGCCGCTCCCCTCAGCCCGTAACATAAAGTAAAAGGGCCAAAAAAAATAATTTTGTATGGTTCACGAAGGGAAAATAGTTTTAAAAAAAGGGAAATTTTTTGTCAGGTTTTTTTTTTTTCCCCCCTCTTTTTCTTGAAGCGAGGGGGTTTTTTTTTTTCTCTCAAGGATTTTTGCAGGGTTTTTTGGGCCCCTTTGTGGACGCTTCCCCTGTTTTTTTGGGGTATTGTCCTATCTTGCAGGGTTCCCGTTGGGGGCCGGTTTCCCCCGGGCAATTTTTTTTTGGGGGTCGGTTTTTAAATTTTTTAAAAAATTACTCTAATTGTTTTTTCCTTAAAAATTTTGGGGGAAAGCAGCACGCGGTTTTAAAAAATTTTTATCTCTCCCGCGGGGCGATCCTCAGCTTTGGGGGTTTTTCCTACCCTGGGGATTGTTTTGAGTATTTGATGTTTTTTTTAGGCTCTGGGGTTTTTTAAAAAGGAACCTAAGTCACGATCAAGCTAAAAAAACCCCTGTTGGCATTAAAAAGGGCTGAGACGCGATTTACCCGGTCAGGTTGTAGGGGGAAAACCCGCCCAAAAATTTTTGAGGGACGCTTTGGCACCCCTTTTTTGGGGGGGTTGGGGAAAAGTTTCGGGGGGGGGAGGTCGGGGAAAAAAAAAAAACCCCAAACTTTGGAATTAGGGGTTCCCATTTACCCTGACAAAACCACAAAGAGGCACCCCTTTATTTTTTCCCACTTTGGCCCCGACCCTCGCCCCCAGTTTGAGAAAAAACTACACCTAAAAAAAAATAGGAAAGTTTTTCCCCGGGGGCAGAACCCCAAAGAAAATGGGAAACCCCCCAAAAAGTAATGGGGGTTTTTTAGCAAGAGGAAATTGACCAGAAAGAAAATAGTTGGGGCAAAGGGGGGGCCAAACTATCTAAATGGGAAAAGGACGGGGAAGGGTACTTACGGCAATCCCAAAAAGGGAAAAACCCCCAACCCTTAAAAAAATTTAAAAAAACCCCCAAAAATCACACGACCTCTACCCAAAATTAGCTTCTGGTTGTAACAAAACCCAAAACAGCAGCACTGAAAAAACGAAAAAAACAAAAGAACAAACTCAGTGGGAACCAAATAAAAGGCAGCCCCCCCGGAGGGGGCCCCAAAAAGGGGCCCCCAAAGAAGAAGGACAAAATGAAAAAAAAAATTTAAAAAAAACCCCAAAAGAAGAAAAAGTCTTTTTGGTAGAGGGGATGCGACACGAAAAGCAGGTTAAAAGGGGAAAAGGGGGGTTTGGGGTTTTTAACCAAAAAAAGGGACCCCCGGGGCAACCCTGATGGAAAATGCCCCCTTTTTAAGACCATCAGAAACACCTGACCCCAGCCCCCCCAATCTTACAGCCCCTTTTTTAAAACCCCACAGGGGGCCCCCTTGCTCAGAACCAAAAAAACCCATTAAAAACATCCCCCCCCCCCCTTGAGGGGGGGGTCCAACCCTCATTAAAAACCCCGGGTCGGTGGGGAGTTCTATTTTAAGGGGGGGTTAAGTTCCTGCAGGTTCCCCGAACAAACCCCCAAAAATTTTCTTCCTGACCATAACCCTCCTTTAAAACCCAAAATGGGGGGTTTTTTCCTCAAAAAACAAAAACCAAAATATTTTCTAAACCACTTTACTCCAGATTGCCCAAAACCAAAAAGGGGGTCAGGAGGCAAGCAGCGGAACCACGGGCCCTAACAAACCCTTCAAAAAGGGTTTTTGTGGAACACTTAGGATCAAAGGGCCCGGGAAGAAGCAAAAAAAAAAAACATTTTTTAAAATCTCCAGATTTTAAAAGGTCCAATGCCCTTTTTTTAAAATTTTAAAGGAAATCCCCCCCTTGGGAAATTTTTCCCCTTAGGCAACCAACCAAGCCCCCCCCCCAAACCCCAGGCCACGTCCTATCCCGGTTGCAAACCGCGGGGCCTTTTCCCCCTGAGAGAGGGAAAAACTCCCCCCCCCCCGGCCCCCAAATCGTTGATACCCCCCAAAAAAAGGGTCAACACCCACAAAAAAAGGCCTCCGTCGCCCCTAAGGGAAAAATCGGGGGTAAAACCCAAAATTAAAACAGAAAAGGGAGACATCAAAGTGGCAGAGCTAGCCCTTTTTTTTAAAAAAGGCAAATCAGAAAAGGGGCAAAAAGAGACCCAGTCCCGAGGGGGCCCGCCACAAAGCACTAAGAAAGTTCCAATGTTGGTTTGTTTCCAGTTTGTTTTTGGGTTTTCGGGGGTTTAAATCGAGGGGGAAAAGAAATTTTGAACCCCCGGGTTTAGAACAAAAACCCCCCAAAAGGGGGAAAAAAAAGGGCCCCCCTCTTCGACACAATGTTCTCGGAATTCCTTTAAAAAAAAACCAGGGTGCTGAAGGAAAAAGGGCATTTTCAGGGGGGGAAAGGGGAAAATTAAAAAATGGCACAAGTTTAAAAAAATTTGGGGAAAACCCCTATAAAAAATTTTCCCAGAGGGGGGGGCATTCCAAAAAACGGAAGATCGGAAAGGGAAATCCATAAAAAGGGGCCCCCGGGTTTTTTGGGGGACAGGAAAAAGGGCACAAAAAACCTTTAGAGCGAGAGAAAAGGGTTGGGAAAGCGGGAGCAAGTCCCGAGGACTGCAAAAATTTCCCCGGGCATCACGAGACAAGGGGGCCACCAAAAGGCGCAAAAAATCCTGGCCCAAAAAAATTTCCCCGGGATGCCCAGCCAATGCGGAAAAAAGAATCCCCCAAATCCACTCTTTTTTTTTTGGGCCGGGACAAACAATTTTTCCCCCAGGGCACGTGGGCCCCTTCCCCCGGGCCCCCCTCCGAGCAAGTTTTTTTTGGGGCAGATGGCGGAAAGAACTACACCCTCTTTCAAAATAAAAAAAGGGGCCCAAAAACTCAGGGCCCCCCAAAGGGAAAAACTCCTCGGAGGGGGCATCCGCCTTAACATTTTTTGTCCCCGGAAAAAAGGGGAAACCCCCAAAATTTAAAAAAAAAAAGGGGAAAAAAAGGGCCCCCCGGTTTGTCTAGGTTGATCTTTGGGGAACCCGAAAAATTCTTATGGTCCGAAGGACCACCACCTGATTTTGGGGCCCCTCCAACAATGTCTCCACTCTTCAAAACCCCTTTTTCAGGGAAAAAACCCCCAATTTTACCCACTTTTTTTTTTTCCCAGTAAAGAAAATTTTCGAGAGAAAAGGCACAAGGGTTATTTTTTGAGGGTCTCGGGGTTTTTTTGGGGCCCCAAAAAAAGGCAACCCGCCCCCAAATTTGAAAGGGATCAAACCCCCCCAAAAAGGCAAAAAATAGGCTGCCCCTAAAAAAAAGGGCAGAAGGGGAATTCTGCTTAATTTCCCCGAAATGCCCGAGACGCCTCGGGGGGCCAATTCAAAAAACAGCCCCCTTTTTTTGGTAAAAACAGTTAATGGTTTAACAAAAACCCAGAAATTACCAATAAAATTTTCGAAAAAAATTGGAAAACCCCCAAAAACCGAAGAGCCTTTAATGAAGTAGGTTGGACCCAAAAAAAAGATGGCCTTGAACCTTGAAGGGGGCCTTTTAAAAACAGATGGGGGCAAAAGAAACCCAAAAAATGAGATCCCCCGTACACCAAAAAGACACTTTGATCCCTTCACTACAGGATTCCTCTCAAAACTGGGGAAAAAACGAACATGTTTTTTACAGGGGAATCCCAGTCATTAGAAAAAATCAAAAATATCATCCAAAAAAACAAAAAAAAATTTTCCACAAAAAAATGAAAATGTCTTCATGAAGGGACTGGAAGAGGGAAAAGGGGGATTATTGACCCAAAGGGCATCACTAGGGACCAAAAAAGCCTCAGGGGATTTTTTGCCCCCCCTTCCCCCTTTTTCCCCCCCCTTAAAGCGTAAGGTTTTTAAAAAACCCCCCCCCGGTCACTTGGTAAAACCCCAAATAGCATTTTTTTTACCGGGAAAAAGGGGCAGAAATTTTTAAGGGGAACGGGTTTTTTATATTTCACAGTAATAGGTTTTTAAGAGACAAAACATACACCCTTTTAAAGAAAACCCTCTTTTTTTGGGCCCCAAAAAAAAAAAAAAGGGACCTAAGGGGAAAGGGTGGTCTGTATGACCCCTTTTTCCCTTTATTCCTTTTTTTTAAACCCCATAGCGCTTTCAGGAGACAAGTTAAAAAAACGCCTTTAGGGAATTTACAACCCCCGGGCCCAATTCAATGCCAGTCAAAGCCCTAGGGGGGGGGGAAAGGGGCAAAAATTTCTCCGCAAAACATCAAAAAATCAAACAAAAAGTCAGGAACATCCGACCTGGGGGGGGGGAGAAAAAACGGAGTGTTGGTAAATTTAAAAAAATTTGGGAGCCCCAACTGGCCACGACACAACTTCCAACCCCAAAAAAGGATTATGAGGGGCTGAACCAAAAAACCCCCGCACGAAAATTATGCAGTTTTTTAAAAAACCCAAAAAATTTGGGGCACCCCGGTGACAGGGTTTAACCCCATTTCACTTTATTTGAAAACGGGGGTTTATTTTCACCCAAAAAGGGGGAAAAATCATCCCCAGTAGGGGAATAGATTTTTTTTGGGGGGAAAAGGGGGGGAACCCCCAAAAAATTTACAAAACATAACCTCGGGGGTTTAAAAGCGCCCAAAATTTAACGAAAGCCGAGCAGAAAATGAGGACAGAGAGCAACAAGTGAAGTTAATAAAAACTTAGTCTGAACACTACCAAACAATGGCGTTTAAAAAAAAATTTTCCCCTTTTTGGGGAAAGAAAAGCATGGAGGGGAAAACCACAGTAGAAAAAAATAACCCCCCGCACTTTTTGAAACTCAGACCGTGCCCCAGACCCACTCATCACCTGCGGGGGTCAGCCGGGCTTCCCCAAGGCAACACTATTCCACGCATACTTCTCCGCCACGAAAAAGGGTTTTAAAATTTAAAACGCTAATGAATAAAAATCATTAAATTTCAGGGGGGACAGGGAACCCCCCAAACCCCCTTTTTCATTATCTGACAAAACCCCTTCCCGGGGGAAAAGGGGGGGGCCAAAAAACGTCGCATTCCATTTGGTGGGGGGCCCACCAAAAGGAATTTTCTGACGTATAAAACCCGCTCATTTAACCCCCCCTTTAACCCAAAAAAAAGGGTTTTTCAGCCTGGGTTTAGTTTACTTAGGCTCATGTACAAAAACCCCCAAAGGGCCCCGAAAAAATGCTTAAAAACACTAAAAAAGGGGTCCCCAGGTGCAGGGAAAAAACCCTCCTGAGGACCCCCCGGAGAGGAGAAATTTTAACCTGGGCTGCTTTGGGACTTAGATTTTAAAAAGGAAAAAAAATTTTTTTTTATTTTTTAAAATTTTAAAAAATTGGGGTCGATCCCTAAAAACAAATCGGCATGGGGCCTGGGTTTTCCCCAACGGGCCCCCAAACAAGATAGATAGCAATACTCCAACCTCAGGGAAACCCCACACGGCAGACAACTGTTTCAAACTCCCCTTGGGGGGAAAAAAAGATTTTCCCCCCCGCACCCCCGAAAACGAGGGAAAAAAAAAAAAAAATGAAAAAAAACAAAAAAAAATCCTGAAACCCCTGACAACCTTTTTTTTTTCTATCACAATTTTTTTTTCCTTCGTGGGTACCATCTTTTTTAATTTTTTTGGGGCCCCGGGGTTTTGGGGTTTTTTTTCGGTAGCGAGGGTGGGGGTAAAAAAAAGGGAAAAACCCAGAGCATTTTTGGGAAACTAGAGTTTTCAGTACCGACTAACCACCCCCAAATAGAGGCGCCCCGGGGGCGTTCCTTGTTGGTTCCCCCAAAACCTCGTCACAGCCTGAAAAAACCCACACCAAAGATAGAAATGGGGAAAAAAATTTGCCCCGGACAGAAAAACCCCCAAAGAAAAAAGAAAGCCCCCAAACATTTAATGGCGGTTAGACAAAAGGAAAATGGGCACAAAAAGAAAAAATTTTGAAACAAAAGCGGGGGGCCCCAAAATATCTAAAAAAAAAGGACGGAAAAGGGGCTTTTGCAAAACCCCAAAAACCCGAAAAGCACCAACTCTACTAATTTCAAAAACACCGAGATACAAAAACCCCTTCCCCCAAATTTTTCTTGGGGTAAAAAAACCCAAAAAACCCAAAAAACTGAAAAAAAAAAAAAAAAAAACTATGGCTGAACAAACTGAGAAAGGGAGAAACCCCCCCGGAAAAGGGGCCCGAAGGCCCCCCCAAAAAATGCAGGACCCAAAAAAAAAAAATAGCAAAACACAAAGAAAAAAAATCTTTTTTGGTGCGGGTGCAGACACACACGCAGGGTACCCAAAAAATGGGAATGAAAAGGGTTCAGACCAGAACAATTGACACCGGGGGAACCCCCGATGGGAAAAAGGCTCCCTTTTTGCCCCCCAGAACACCGTTCCCCCCCTCCATTTCCCCCGTTCCCCCTTTTTAAACCCCCAGGGGAGCCCCTTTTTCCAAAAAATTTTCAAAACCCCTTCCAAAGGTTTGGGGGGAGAT
>JARQOD010010843.1:825-25755 GCA_033576555.1 Oophaga sylvatica
AAATAGGACAAATTGCACAATAACGCTTGAGGTCCAGAGTACGCTGATACCCCATATGTGGGAATAAACTACTGTTTGGACGCATGGCAGAGCTCAGAAGTGAAGGAGCACCGTTTGACTTTTTTCAACGCAGAATTGGCTGGAATTGAGATCAGACGCCATGTCACATTTGGAGAGCCCCTGATGTGCCTAAACAGCGGAAACCCCCCAATTCTAACTCCAACCCTACCCCAACACACCCTAACCCTAGTCCCAACCCTAACCACAAATCTAACCCTAACACACCCCTAATCCCAACCCTAATCCTAACTTTAGCGCCAACCCTAACCCTAACTTTAGCCGCAACCCTAACCCTAACGGGAAAATGGAAATAAATACATTTTTTTTATTTTATTATTTTTCCCTAACTAAGGGGGTGATAAAGGGGGTTTGATTTACCATTTATAGCGGTTTTTATGATTGGCAGCTGTCACGCTAAGACGCTTTTTATTGCAAAAAATAGTTTTTTTGCATCGCCACATTTTGAGAGCTATAATTTTGCATATTTTGGCCCACAGAGTCATGTGAGGTCTTATTTTTTGCGGTACGAGTTGACGTTTTTTTTGGTATCATTTTTGAGCACGTGACATTTTTTGATCGCTTTTTATTTCGATTTTTGAGATGTTAGAATGAACAAAAATCGCAATTCATGAATTTCTTTTGGGGAGGCGTTTTTATCGTTCCGCGTGTGGTAAAATTGATAAAGCAGTTTTATTCTTTGGGTCAGTACGATTATGGCGATACCTCATTTATATCATTTTTTTATGTTTTGGCGCTTTTATAGAATAAAAACAATTTTATATGAAAAAAATTATTTTTGCATCGCTTTTTCTGCGAGCTATAACTTTTTTATTTTTTCGCTGATGATGCTGTGTTGTGGCTCGTTTTTTGCGGGACAAGATGACATTTTCAGTGGTACCATGTTTATTTATATCGGTCTTTTTGATCGCGTGTTATTCCACTTTTTGTTCGGCGGTATGATAAAGCATTGATTTTTTTTTTTTTTTTTTTTTTTTTTTTAAGGGGTTCACTAAAGGGGTTAACTAGTGGGACAGTTTTATAGTGGGGGTCGTTACGGACGCTGCGATACCAAATATGTGTACTTTTATTGTTTTGGTTTTTTTTATTTACAGGAAGAAATGAATTTATTGGTAATATATTTTTTTTTTTTAATTTATTTTGGATTTTTTTTTTAAAACATGTTTATTTTTTTTTTTTTACTTTTTTACTTTGTCCCAGGGTGGGACATCACTGTATTTTATCAGATCGCTGGTGTGACAGTGTGCACAGCACTCTGTCACACCAGCAATCGCACAGGCATAGCTGCAGGCTCCTCAGTGCCTGCTCTCAGCAGGCACTGAGGAAGCCGCCTCCCTCCAGGACCCCGGTGCCATCTTGGATCCGGGTCCTTGGAGGGAGGAAGCCCTCAGAACAGCGCGATCACATCGCGCTGGTCTGAGGGTCTCAGGGGGCGCGCAGGGAGCCCCCCCCTGCGAGATGCTTCCCTGTGCCCCCAGTAACACCGCGATCATGTTTGATTGCGGTTGTGGTAGGGATTAATGTGCCGGGAGCGGTCCGTGACCGCTCCTGACACACAGTCACGGGTGTCAGCTGTTCGCCTATGACGTACTATCCCGTCCATGGTCAGATTGGCACGGGTTTCATGGACGGGATAGTACGTCTAATGTCAGAGAGGGGTTAACATGCAAGACTTGGCCATATTCCTCACATGTGTGATCCCGGCATAATTCTTTGGGTCAGTATGATTACAATGATCCCCCATTTATATAAATTCTTTAATTTTTGCTGCCTTTGATCGCATTTTTTTTTGCACTTTTTGTCCATTAGTATGATGATAAAGCATAGTTTTTGGCTCGCTTTTTTTTTTTTTACAATGTTCACTGAATGGGTTAACTAGAGGGAAAGTTTTATAGAGAGTCGTTACTGAAGCGGCCATACCAAATATGGCTGGTTTCACATTTGTGAATGGAGGTGCTGCGGAGGGCTGCGTACTTCCTCCGTGAAGCTCCACCCACCGCCGCACCTCCTCCAGTCAGCTCCACCTATGTCTGCATGCTCCTGCATGCGGCCTGCGTACCTATATTTAACATTAGCTACGCAGGCCGCGCAGATATATGCGGATGCCGGGCGACTGCAACAAAATGCAACATGTTGCGTTCGGCGCATGTCCCAACCTGAAATAGCAGTGATTCACGGCAACACATGTGATTCCTGAAAAGGCTCCCGGTCCTACTCCTTATTGGCGGTGAGATTGTTCCTTTTTTATCTTCTCATCTTATACCTCTGTATATTATTATCATACTACTTGTTTAAATCTATTGTACTGTATATGTGCATTCCCGGTTATGGCTTTTTTGTGATTGGTGGTCCGCCGTGACCTGTTTTTGCTGTTTCCTGGAACATTTTTGTGACTATCTTTGCAATCATTTGAGTGGCTATCTGTAGCCTAAAGAGATTGTGCCAGTCTCAGCCTTTGTCTATCACAAATTTGACTGATTAATTAGAACTATCTGTATTTTATTTAATTGAGTGACTCACTTCTTGTGGTCATACTTTTATCAATTTTTATTAAAAGTTATGTTTTATGGGTCTCCATGGAGACCATCAGAACAACGCGATGTGAGCCCCCTCCATGTGTGATCTCTTCAGCATCAGAGGGGTTAAACACCCGTGATCAGTGCTGGCATCGATCGTGGGCATTGCTGCAGGGTGTTAGCTCTCACAGAGAGCTGACACCCACATCTGATCTCGGCTGCGCTCAGATTGAGCCCCTGCAATCATGGTGTATGACGCTTTATGGGAACACAGCTCCCGCAGCGCCATACATGTATGCCACATGTCGGGAAGGGGTTAAAGAGTAACAGTCGTTTTAATATTTTTTTTCATAAATCAATAATGCATATGAAAGTATGAAACTTTAATATATCTTGTTAGAAAATTATGCTTCTTTTTCCTCTTGGATTGATCATTCATTCTCGAAAGTCTTGTGTAAAATGTGTCTTTATTGAAAATAGATTTTCCCTTTACTGAGATAAGAGATGTCAGTTGGTGCTTATAAACTTCTATGGAGAACCGTAATTGTCACTTCATGACAACTTGCAGCAAAACATCTGTGTCTGTCTCTAGCTCCTTCCCTCTTCTCTCCATAGAATTTTAAAAGCATCAACTATCATCTCCTGTTTCACTAATGGGAAAATCTGTCTTCACTGAATACAAACTGTACCCATGAATTGAGAGTGAAAGATCAATCCAGAGAAAGTGTGAATATGGTTGTTGTGGAAGGAATCCAGTTCATTTTATATTTTACTATGATCCAATATCGAAGGAAAACTGTTTTTACAACTAAATGGGTGAGTGCCCCAGATATTGCATTCTAAGTAGTGATGAGCGAGTATACTCGTTACTCGGTTTTCCCGAGCATGCTCGGGTGTCCTCCGAGTATTTTGGCGTGCTCAGAGATTTAGTTTTTGTCGACGCAACTGCATAATTTGTGACTGCTGGACAGCCTGAATACATGTAGGGTTGCCTGTTGTTAGGGAATCCCCACATGTATTCAGGCTGTCTAGCAGCCGCAAATCATGCAGCTGCATCGACAGAAACGAAATCTCTGAGCACGGCAAAATACTCGAAGGACACCCGAGCATACTCGGGAAAACCCGAGCAACATGTATACTCCCTCATCACTAATTCTAAGATGATTTACTAATGAACTATTTACCTGTTTTAATGCTGCTGTGCACTAAATACCTTATGACCTGTAAACTAATTTGCTATATCTGTGCCAGTACAATGTATTTCACACAGTCTCTTCAAAGAGAGAAAATGAGGTATCTAGTGCCAAATACTGGAGAGAAAAGAGCCCCAAAACAGCTCGGGACCCTGTTCTCTCCCTCTTTAAAGAAGCTATTTGCATACTTTTTACCCAGGGAAATTTAGCTCTCCTTACCAGCATCTTTCTGCTATGCTAAAGAAGAAACTTTACTCCATCAAAGGCTTCTCACCTAGTTCACCAGTCTCCTAATTTGTCCTACTAACAAGGGGCAAGAACCCTGAAACCGCTGTCTGAAAATGAGCTTTACCCCCTAACTCAATACAACTGTGGTATCCCACAAAGTGGCCATTTCTATGGGATACCGGATATATAGTGTGTTTTCATATAAATGCTGTGAATTTTTATGTAGACTATGCATTTTAAATACATTGTGAGACCTGCTGACAGGCAGCACAAAAGGGTTAATCTCCTGCTCACAGGCTTGAACAGGTGACCCAGCTCTGTTTTAATATGCAGAAGGTTCTGGAAAAATGCCTCAGGGCAGTCAGCCAATGACTGCGGCTCTACAGTCACATAGAAGGGGGAGGAGCCAAGTACTAGGAGAGAGTTTTAAAACTTGAAATGGCAGTTGGTGGTCAGACATCTTGAGAAGAGAAAGCTATTTTGTAGTTGAGGGAATTACATACCTTCTCCCTGCTGGCTTTGCTTAAAAAGGGGACTGACACGATAAGGGGAGTTAATAGTCTTCATATGAGGAAGACTACCACTGCACCTATAGGAGGAAGAATTACCTCAGGGCAGAAACAGATCACCGTGCTGAAGAAGAAATATTCAGACTTACTTAATAAAACCAGAGGTTACTAAGATCTGCCTGTCTGCAGGTACACCGCAATCATCAACCGTGAATGTAATCCTGTACCTCAGTTTCCTGCTGTTTGTAAATAAGAATGCCACATTACCTTCAGTAAACAGACTTCTGTTTTAAAGCCTTACGGCTGCTTCATGACTGGGGCTCAAATGCACCAACTACTACCACCATCATCATCTTCTGCCTAGAGGCAATTACTGTGCAAACATTGTATTGTGGAGTTTCCTGTGTGTGTGTAAATTGAGAAGGAAAGCTTTGCCCCCGTAAGATACATCATATCCTATCAGGTGTACAACCCTCAGCCATACACCACATGCGAACGCCACACAATGAACACTGATCTTGTGTTAAAAAACTAAAAACATATAAAAAAAAAATCACAGGTCACATTGGGGCGCTCATGGAATTAGTAAATTAAGGACAAAATAAAACATGGTAAACAAATTGAGATAATTAGAAGAGTAATATAAGGGACCCAGTGCAATTTCTGTAGCAGGATCCGTCACCTAGGATGTGCCATTTATAATACTGTTGTCCTCTTAAATGGCAGAAGGGCTCTCATGCCTTGTCTTGCGTTAGTTCTTAGGTGTCATTGCTTCCTCTATATCCGCTATAATCATTCATCTCTTAAACACAATATGGAGCAATAACGTTTAAGTTCAAATTTAAGTTCAGATTATAATTAGCTTAGTTCAACCATTTCGAAAACCTTAGCTTTAAAGCCTTTTCACTTAGACCAAATGGCAGGCAGCTAAATGTTTGTGTGAACTTCCATTCTTAACTATTGATGGATATAAACAAGTTCTCAGATCAAACAACAAAGGAGCAAACATTCATTTACCTTTTGATTGTGCCTTTTATGCAGACATTAAAATCATTGTGAAAGCACATCTCATGATATAAAAAAAACTGCTGACAACAAAAATCATACTACACTAATAATTGCATATAATTGCATTGATCATTCAGTCACATATTATGTCAATGATTGATCCATATAAGAGAGCAAAATGAGTGGCGGTCAATTAGCCCCTTAACCCCTTCAGGACCAGAGGTATTTTCGTTTTTGCGTTTTTGTTTTTTGCTCACTTTCTTCCCAGAGCCATAACTTTTTTATTTTTCAATCAATATGGCCATGAGAAGGCTTGTTTTTTGCTGAACAAGTTGTACTTTTGAATGACACCATTGGTCTTAACATATCGTGCACTGAAAAACAGGAAAAAAGAGGTGAAATTGCAAGAAAAGTGCAATTCCACAGTTGTTTTTTTTTTTTAACCATATTCACTAAATTCTAAAACTGACCTGCCATTATGATTCTCCAGGTCATTACTAGTTCATAGACACCAAACATGTCTAGGTTCTTTTTTAATAAGGTGGTGAAAAAAAAATCCAAAGCTTGGTTTATAAAAAAAAAAAAAAAAAACACGCCATTTTCCGAGATCCTTAGCTTCTCCATTTTCCATGATCTGATGCTGAGTAAAAGCTTATTTTTTGCACACAAGCTGACGTTTTTAGGCTGGGTTCACATTGCGCTAGGGCAGTCCGATAGACGGACTGCGTTACAATGCAGTATAACGCGGGGTAACACAGTCCATTAACGCTGCCATTGACCCCATTGTCGGGCGCATCGCGACGCATGCCGCAAAGTGGCATGCGTTTGCGATGTGCCGTCATTCAGTGACGGAGCCTCGGTCGCGGCCTGCAGCGCCTGGGCTCCGTCACCGCTACGCTAGCACAGATGAATCCTCTGTGCTAGCATCTGCGCTAGCGGGCATAGCATAACGCGATCGTGTTATGCTATACCGTTACCAGCCCGTCAGCACTATGTGTTGAACGGACTGGTAAAACGTAATGTGAACCTAGCCTTATTGATACCATTTTGGTGTATAAGCGATCTTTTGATCATTCATTATTGCATTTTATTGCAATGTAGCGGCGACAAAAAAACATAATTCTGACGTTTTTAATTTTTTTCTCATTACGCCGTTTAGCAATTGGGTTAGTTATTTTTTTATATTGAAGATCATGCGATTATGAATGTGGCGATACTAAATATGTGTATATCTGATTTTTTTCTTGTTTTATTTTGAATGGGGTGAAAGGGGGGTGATTTGAACTTTTATATTTTTTTATTTTTTAACTATTTTTAAAAACGTTTTTTTTACTTTTTGCATGCTTCAATAGTCTCCATGGGAGACTAGAAGCTGCAGTACTGGGAGGCGCTAATAGCAATCTGGCTATGGCAACCATAAAAGTCTGCTGGAGACCTCTGGTTGTCATGCCGACCCATCGGTGACCCGTGATCATGTGACGGGGTCACCGATGGGCGGGATTAGTGATGCGCTTCCGGTAAGCTCGAGTGAAATGCCGCTGTCAGAAATTGACAGCGGCATTTAAATAGTTAGCAGCCGCTGGTGGATAGTAATTCCACCCACGGCTGTTGCGGGCACATAAGCAAAAAAAAAAGAAAAAAATGCTGGCGGGCGGAATGCTCGGACAGAGAACTAATATATAATAGTTCTTTTAGTCTATAAACTTCTGACATGTTTCCGAATTTCCAAGCAATAAATTTTGTGTTTTTTTCTGACAAAGAAAAATGGTCAAAATTAAAAAAAACAGTGCTTTCAGACCTCAAATAATGCAAAGAAAACAAGTTCATAATCATTTAGAAACAAAAATTCTAATGTTTTAACTCAGGAAGAGTTCTGAAATCAATATTTTGTGGAATATCCATGATTTTTTAAAAATAGCTTTCATGTGTCTTGGCATGCTTTCTACCAGTCTTTCACACTGCTACTGGCGCAAAAATGTAAGCAGTTCTTCTTTAATGGCATAAAACAATATTTAGAATTGAGAGTCCTCAGTGGTTGATACCTTTTAATGGCTAACTGAAAAGATGGTAACAAATTGCAAGCTTACGAGACTACTCAGGTCTCTTCATCAGGCAAAGACTAATACAAAATCTGTTCAGATTTTGTATTAGTCTTTGCCTGATGAAGAGACCTGAGTAGTCTGGAAAGCTTGCAATTTGTTACCATCTTTTCAGTTAGCCATTAAAAGGTATCAACCACTGAGGACTCTCAATTCTAAATATTTTTCTATCTACTGGCTAACACGGTACTAAGATGTACATCTTTACTGTATCTTTGATGGCATGTAACTATCAGGTATGGAGAATGGGCTGCCCATGACAGGGATTTGATGTGGTGGTCTCTTATATTTGCCAGAGTTGTGTATATATATAAATACCGAGCACTCCGCCCTCCAGCATGTGGTGGATTTTAATAGCAACAGGGTCCTACCTATCCATAAAATCAGACTTTGAAGAGAGGTATTCACATCTACCCAGGAATTCAGACTTCAGTCTTAGGGCTCATACTCACTGGTGAGAAAAACGGACGATTGCAAGCCGATAAAAAATCGGATTGCAATCGGACCAATGTTATTCAATGGGGGACTTCTCATTTGCGATTTTTTTCTCAGCTGAAATCGGTCTGAGAATAAAATCGCAGCATGCTGCGATTTGCAGCGATTTTGACATGATAATCGCTAATGCAAGTCAATGGATGTGATAAAAAAATCGGACAGCACTCGCACCATGCGAGTGCTGTCCGATTTATACGCACTAGTGTCCTTTGAAAAGCCGGCAAATCATCCCGGCTACTGTAAAATCACACTGACAGCTCACAAAACACTACATATATACACATATAATACATATGCTGCAAGATGCTGTGGTAGCCATGCTGGTTCACTATGCCTTCAGTTTTGAATAAATCCCCAACAGAGTCACCAGCAAAGCACCCCCCCACCATCACACCACCTCCTCCATGCTTCACGGTGGGAACTAGGCATGTAGAGTCCATCCGTTCACCTTTTCTGCGTGCAAAGCAGTAATCAAAGCAAAAGGTGGCTACTTTGAAGAACCTAGAATATAAGACATATTTTCAGTTGTTTCACACTTTTTATATATATATTATATATATATATATATTTTATATATATATATATATATATGTCACAATGACATGTATATATATATATATATATATGTATTTTATGTGTGTATATGTATTCTTTCCATTCTTTATTAAAGCTGTCAGTGTGATTTTACAGTATAGCCGGGGACGAATTAGCGGCTATTATACTATGTAGAAGTGTATGACCTATATTATATATATATATTATATATATATATAATTATTTGCTTTTTGTGTACATTTTGTTTTGACAATGGGATTTTTACATGAATTTTTACATAGAGAGAACTGCTCTATGTAAAACGTCATGTTAAAATCGCATTGCATACATATGGAAAACGGATGGAAAACGGATGGTGCGATTAAAAATCGCATACAAATCGCATGACAATCGCATGACAATTGCATATATTCGGACCATTTTTCCATCCAGAAAACGGACCGTTTTTTTTCCCACAAATGGAAAGGAGCCCTTAGGCCGGGATTACACTAGCGAAGAACACGGACGAGTGCTATGCGAGAAAACATTGCATAGCACTTGGACCAGTGTTTATCAATGGGGCAGCTGACATCACCATTTTTTTTTCTCAGGTGTGCATGTCAAATCGCAGCATGCTGCAATTGGCGCCGAGTCTGGGCTCACTCCCACCCATATAAGTCTATGGGTGCGAATGACCCAATGCACATTACTGAGATATCATCCGAGTGCTGTGCGATATACGCTGACCTCGACAATGGGAGGAGATGGAGAAATTGCTTTCTCCACCTCCTCCACAGCTGTGCTCCGATCCTCTCTGTGCGAGAGCAGGAGCCGAGGGTCATTAGCAAATCGCATCGGATGTCATATGCTAGTGTGACCCCGGCCTTAGACCGGGATCGTATATTCGAGAACCTCGCACGATTCTTATGCAAGTCTCTCTCATGAACACCCTGCACTGCCGCTGGCACTCGGGCCGGAGCCTGCAGCTGCATGTAATTCTATGCAGCTGCAGGCTCCGGTCGAGTGCCGGGTGTTCATGCTAGAGACTCGCATGAGAATCGTGCGAGTTTCTTGCATGTGTGATCCTGGACTTAGGGCTCATACTCACTGGCTGGAAAAAAATCGGTCCGTTTTCTGCAGGAAAAAAACGGTACATTTGTTTGTAAAAAGGCATGCGATTTTGATGCGATTTTAAATCGCACCATGCGTTTTCTGTCAGTTTTCCATCAGTTTTCCATCTGTATGCAATGCGATTTTAACATGAAGTTTTACATAGAGCAGTTATCTCTATGTAAAAAGTCATGTAAAAATCACATTGTAACAAAAAAATGTACACAAAAAGCAAATAATTATATATATAATATATATATATATATATATATATATATATACATCTAATATATATATAATATATATATAGGTCATACACTTCTACATAGTATAATAGCCGCTAATTCATCCCTGGCTTACTGTAAAATCACACTGACAGCTTTAATAAAGAATAGAAACAATACATATACACACATAGAATACATATATATATATATATATATATACATGTCATTGTGACACATACATATACATATATTTATAGTTCCTAGACTTCTACATACTGTAATAGCCGCTAATTCAATTGCCGGCTTTTGTGAAATCACAGAAGCCGACATGAAATGATACATTGTTTCCACACAGTTAACCATGTCATTTCCTGTATTTTGATATATGGTTTGAACTTACAATTACATGAGTGTATTTGTGCAAAATTTCAGACATGTAGGGGTTAATTAAAGGTGTAAATTCGTTGAAAAAAAATGCGTGGGCTCCCGCTGTATTTTCTCCACCAGACAGACAAAGCCAGCGAGTGGGGGCAGATAATAATAGCCTAGGGAGGGTACATTTTTTTTGTGCCCCCCCGGCTACTAACATCTGCCCCAGACACCCCAGAAAGGGCAAATCTATAATTAGAAGTTGTTGTGAGAAAAAAATCGCAGCTTGCTGCGATTTGATGCGATTTTGGGATGAAAATCGCCAATGCAAGTCAATGGGTGCGATTAAAAAACGAACAGCACTCACACCATGCACGTGCTGTCCAATTTATATGCACCAGTCTCCTTTGAAAAGCCGGTAATTCATCCCTGGCTACTGTAAAATCACACTGACAGCTCACAAAACACTACATATATACACATATAATACATATATATATATATATATATATATATATATATATACATGCCATTGTGACACATAATATATATATATATATATATATATATATATATATTTATAGTTCATACACTTCTACATACTATAATAGCCGTTAATTCAATTGCCGGCTTTTGTGAAATTACAGACCCGACATGAAATGACACATGGTTTACATACAGTTAACCATGTCATTTCATGTAGTTTGATATATGGTTTTCACTAACAATTACATGAGTGTAAAATGAGTGCTAAATTTCATACAGCTACGGGACACCGCACAGCATCAGTGACGTCAGAGGGAGTCCCGACTAACCTGAAGTGAACTGATTACAGTGGGAAGCAATCAATGAAGTTTACCTGTCACCGGGAGAGGAACTCATTCATTCGGGAGCTTACAGCTGAGCAGGCAGCATTAGCTGCGCTGCTTGGCTGAAAGCTAGTTAACCCTTTGTGAAGGATTACAGCGTGGGACCTGACAGGGCACCGTATAGGTAAGAATAATGTTGTTTGATTTTTTTTCTTTATTACAGGAGAGCAAGGGCTTCGCAAGGATTAACAGTTAAATAAACAATGGTCAAAAAAATGTGTGTTTATTTCATTAAAATTATTTATTCTTCATGTGTATGTGTTTTTTTTATTTCCTTCAATAGGATTAATTATTGAGAGTTGTCTAATTGACAACTCTCAATTATTAACCTGGCTTAAAGTCACCTTTCAATAGCAAGGTGGCTTTAACCCATTATTAACCGATTCGCCACCGCTACAGGGCAATGGGAATAGACCGGCAAAGTGCCAGAAAGGGCGCATCTAATTATAGATTTGCCTTTTCTGGGGTGGCTGGGGGCAGATGTTAGTAGCCAGGGGGGCACAAAATAAATGCACCCTCCCTAGGCTATTATTATCTGCCCCCACTCGCTGGCTTTGTCTGTCTGGTTGAGAAAATAGCGCGGGAGCCCACGCATTTTTTTTCAACGAATTTACACCTTTAATTAACCCTTAGCTGTATGAAATTTTGCACACATACATTCATGTAATTGTTAGTGAAAACCATATATCAAACTACATGAAATGACATGGTTAACTGTATGTAAACCATGTGTCATTTCATGTCGGGTCTGTAATTTCACAAAAGCCGGCAATTGAATTAACTGCTATTATAGTATATAGAAGTGTATGAACTATAAATATATATCTATATATAGATATATATAAAGAAAAATACCTCCAACTCATAATAAATGGAAAGTTAATGTCGGCAGAAATCTACCTGTCTAAATTTAGAGTGCAGCTACAATTCATAATAACAATTTCAAACAAGGAGAAACATAGAGTCAAAATGCTAGTAAAACATCATATATTTATTAAACTTAATTGGTAAAACAAACGAAAAAAAGGGAGAAATAATTGAATATACAACATAACAATAAGGCATGAAAAAATCCACTGATGAAACAGTGGGAGTGAGCAGAAGAAATTTACGGAATTTAAATGGGTCATAAAAAAAAGCCTCAACCACCAAAATGTAGCAAACAAAATGGTGTCCTGAATCAGATTGCAAAGTAAGAATGGACCAACATGACAGTTTGAATAGACATTACCGTGGCACAACTGACCAAAGCAGTGGTGTTTTACCTGCAACAATATGGCAGACAGAGGAGTGCAGCTGGGGAGCGCACATGCCAAAAATTAGCCCATAGGGCTTCTCAAAGTGAGAACACTATAACAAAGGCATTGCGTACCTCAGATATGCAAAGCAATCCGTCAGTCTAAACGAAACATCTGTTGTTTAGGGTCAAAAACACACAGTGACCACTGAGGTGATTACCTGTCATGGCTTTGCAGGGTCTGAAAAAGGACACCGGATCCCCGACGCGCGTTTCGACACTCCTTCTTCAGGGGGCGTAGTCTGGGGAATCCGGTGTCTCCTTATGTATCTGACTTAGCCGGTCACATGTTGGGGGCGGGTTAACACAATAAAGGCAAACACAGATTGTGCAGCCGTAATTATAAGCCCAGACTCTCACGCACATGCGCCCGTGCCGGGTAACGAGCTACGTCACACGGGGCGGCCGGCGCCTGGCCGTCTCCAAGCAACGCAGCCCACACCACAAGGAAAGAGCGAAATGTCGCGAGAGTCAAGTGTCGAGTGGGCGAAGCCCAGGCCAGGTGATCGACGGAGGCAGGTACATAACACTGCATTTAATGATAGAAAAGCATCAATGTAGAGATATATGGACGTAAACAAGATTCAAATATTAATTTACATGGGTTATTACATTGAGTTGGAGAAAAAACAAAAGAAAATAATAACACAAACTATTAAATAAACACAAATTACATAAATCATAATTATATCGCTGGACTAGATAATTGAACAAGAGAGTAGCCATGCTGACACTCAGTAAAATCAGCAAATATTATGCTGAATATTGTTGCAGTAGAATGGTTCACATAAACGCACCATATTAAATTCAACATAAGTGTCCATGGCGAGATCACTAGTAGAATTGCGATCCATCGAATATTATATGCTAAGGATTTGTTGATTGTAGTGAATCCACATTGAATGCTTGAGCAGAAGTTATCTGGCGTGAAGACTGAAGGAGACTACACAGGATTCAAGGCTGGAGTAACTATTACAGTCACTTAAGAAAACACAAAAGAAAATGATAAAATTAAAACCAGCAATAAAAACAACAGTTAAAAGAAAAAAAGAAAAAACGCTATGGGGAATGACTAGAGTAAATCAAGGACGGGAAAGAAGATCTCCAACATGTCTTTATTAGAGAAACGAGGCAAAGCCATGGGATTCGTTCAGGCCAGCTGGGGACATTGTCCCCAAGACGGTGATCCATCGACATTCTTTCTGCGCAAGTTGGCGCTTAATGTCTCCTCCCCGAATCCCACTTTGTACATGTTGGATTCCTCTGTTGAATTTAATATGGTGCGTTTATGTGAACCATTCTACTGCAACAATATTCAGCATAATATTTGCTGATTTTACTGAGTGTCAGCATGGCTAATCTCTTGTTCAATTATCTAGTCCAGCGATATAATTATGATTTATGTAATTTGTGTTTATTTAATAGTTTGTGTTATTATTTTCTTTTGTTTTTTCTCCAACTCAATGTAATAACCCATGTAAATTAATATTTGAATCTTGTTTACATCCATATATCTCTACATTGATGCTTTTCTATCATTAAATGCAGTGTTATGTACCTGCCTCCGTCGATCACCTGGCCTGGGCTTCGCCCACTCGACACTTGACTCTCGCGACATTTCGCTCTTTCCTTGTGGTGTGGGCTGCGTTGCTTGGAGACGGCCAGGCGCCGGCCGCCCCGTGTGACGTAGCTCGTTACCCGGCACGGGCGCATGTGCGTGAGAGTCTGGGCTTATAATTACGGCTGCACAATCTGTGTTTGCCTTTATTGTGTTAACCCGCCCCCAACATGTGACCGGCTAAGTCAGATACATAAGGAGACACCGGATTCCCCAGACTACGCCCCCTGAAGAAGGAGTGTCGAAACGCGCGTCGGGGATCCGGTGTCCTTTTTCAGACCCTGCAAAGCCATGACAGGTAATCACCTCAGTGGTCACTGTGTGTTTTTGACCCTAAACAACAGATGTTTCGTTTAGACTGACGGATTGCTTTGCATATCTGAGGTACGCAATGCCTTTGTTATAGTGTTCTCACTTTGAGAAGCCCTATGGGCTAATTTTTGGCATGTGCGCTCCCCAGCTGCACTCCTCTGTCTGCCATATTGTTGCAGGTAAAACACCACTGCTTTGGTCAGTTGTGCCACGGTAATGTCTATTCAAACTGTCATGTTGGTCCATTCTTACTTTGCAATCTGATTCAGGACACCATTTTGTTTGCTACATTTTGGTGGTTGAGGCTTTTTTTTATGACCCATTTAAATTCCGTAAATTTCTTCTGCTCACTCCCACTGTTTCATCAGTGGATTTTTTCATGCCTTATTGTTATGTTGTATATTCAATTATTTCTCCCTTTTTTTTGTTTGTTTTACCAATTAAGTTTAATAAATATATGATGTTTTACTAGCATTTTGACTCTATGTTTCTCCTTGTTTGAAATATATAGATATATATATAATTATTTGCTTTTTGTGTAAATTTTTTTTTACAATGTGATTTTTACATGATTTTTTACATAGAGATACAAATCGCATGACAATCGCATGACAATTGCATATATTCCGACAGTTTTTTCCATCTGGAAAACGGACCGTTTTTTTTCACACAAATGGGTATGAGCCCTTACCCAGTAATTCAGACTTCAGCCTTGGCTGGCGTCAGACACAACATATAAAAATAAGGACCGTATTGTATGGTTTAATACGCAGAAATGTTCCCTAAAGAGTACTTCGCATGTCATCCATTGTCAAGGTGTGGCTGCGTATTTTGCGCATGTAAGCATCCGTATGTCATCTGTATGGCATCCGTATGGCGAGATTTTCTCGCCTGCTTGCAAAACTGACATATAATGGATCCCAATGACAGGTTTTAAATCAAAAAAGAAAGAATGGATATATACACATAGAATACACATATATATATATATATATATATATATATATATATATATATATTTATATATATAATTATTGTGATATATATACTGCATATATATATTTATAGTTTATACACTTCTATGTAGCATAATAGCCTCTAATTCAATTGCCGGCTTCTGTAAAATCATTACAGAACCCGACATGAAATGACATATGGATTACATACAATAAACCATTTCATTTCATTTAGTTTGGTATATGGTTTTGGTTAACAATTATGAGTGTGTGTGCAAAATTCAGGTCTCTCCCTAGGCTATTCATATTTGTCCTTAGTCACTGGCTTTCCCTGTCTGGCGGAGAAAATACTGTGGGAGCCCACGCATTTTTTACAACGAATTTACTTATTAAATTAACACCTACACGTCTAAAATTTTGCACACACACTCATAATGATATTGGTAAAATTTCTTCAAAATTACTTTCTTTTATTTGTGAAAAAACATAAATTTGGCACAAATTTGAAAATTTCACAATTTTCAAACTTTTAATTTTTATGCCCTTAAATCAGAGCATTATGTCACACAAAATAGTGAATAAATAAAATTTCCCACATGTCTATTTACATCAGCACAATTTTTGAAACATGATTTTTTTTGTTAGGAAGTTATGAAGGTTAAAAGTTGACCAGCGATTTCTATTTTTCCAACAAAATTTACAAAACCATTTTTTTAGTGACCACAACACATTTGAAGTGACTTTGAGAGCCTATATGACAGAAAATACCCAAAAAGTGACACCATTCTAAAAACTGCACCCTTCAAGGTGCTCAAAACCATATTCAAGAAGTTTATTAACCCTTCAGATGCTTCATAGGTACTGAAGCAATGTGGAAGGAAAAATTAACATTTGACTTTTTTTCACAAAAATTTTACTTCGGACCCAATTTTTTAAATTTTCTCAAGAGTATCAGCAGCAAATGAATCACAATATTTGTTGTTCAATTTCTCCTGAGTATGCCAATACCCCATGTGTGGAGGAAGACCACTCTTTAGGCACACGGCAGGGCTCGGAAGAGAAGGAGCACATTGGCTAGAATCAAGAGCGGACGCCATGTTGTGTTTGGAGAGCTCCTGATGTGCCTAAACAGTGGAAACCCCCACAATTGACCCAAATATTGAAAAATAATTTCTGGAGGAAGAGTGGAGAGGCACACAATCCAAGCTGTTTGAGGTCTAGTGTGAACTTTCCACAATTAGTGATGGTTTGGGGAGCCATGACATCTGCTGGTGTAGGTCCACTGTGTTTTATCAAAACCAAAGTCAGCACAACCGTCTACCAGGAAATTTTAGAGCACTTCATGCTTCCCTCTGCCGACAAACTTTTTGGAGATGGAAATTTCATTCTCCAGCAGGACTTGGCACCTGTCCACACTGACAAAAGTACCGATGCCTGGTTTAAAAACAACAGTATCTGTGCTTGATTGGCCAGCAAACTCGCCTGACCTTAACCCTATAGAGAATCTACCAGGTATTGTCAAGAGGAAGATGAGAGACACTAAACCCAACAATGCAGACAAGCTGAAGGCTGCTATCAAAGCAACCAGGGTTTCTATAACACCCTAGTAGTGCCACAGGCTGATCGCCTCCATGCCACGCCGGACTGATGCAGTAATTAATGTAAATGGAACCCGACCAAGTATTGAGTGCATTTACTGAACATACATTTCTGTAGGCCAACATTTCGGATTTTGAAATCATTTTTCAAACTTGTGTTATAAAGTATGCTAATTTACTGAGATAATAACTTTTGGGTTTTCATTAGCTGTAAGCCATAATCATCAACATTAACAGAAATAAAGACTTAAAATAGATCACTGTTTGTAATGACACTATATGATATGAGTTTTACTTTTTGTATTGAAGAACTGAAATAAATTAACTTTTTGATGATGTTAGGGTTTTTGGAACGCACTAAATAAAAATAATAATAAAGTGCGTTTGCAACCCGGGGTCCACCGTGCAGAGATGTTAAACTGCAGCTAATGTGACCAATGGCGGTGCAAGGCTGCGAGCCAAAACTATAAACGCACTGAGTTGAACGTCACTCAGTGTGAACAGAAACTATGTAGAAAGCTCTGTTACTCCACAGAGTGGCTATATAGCAGAGCTCTAGAAGCAATACCCTGTTAGACTTCACAGGCATACAGCAAGCGAGACGCTAGTGGTGTCCCTATCGCTTAACTCCCCAGGAAGTCTAGGCTGGTGTTTGTGCTCGTTCCGTGACTCTGCTGTTCTAACCGCACACAGGACATGAAACAGATACCAAGCCAAGCGGGAGTTCCCACCCTATACTACCTGACAAAAAACTAAGTCACACACGTGCACACAGAGTGGAAGCATATCCACTCACACACAAACACAAATGATAATAGTGCACCAGCAGGTGCTCCTGAGGACCATTTATACACAAGGCTCATGTCTAGCCAGACAGGACCTTGGCTGTGAACCAATCAGAAGCTGCCACAACACCAGAGCAGCTGACATCTGAGTACCAATGAGAAGGCGCCACATCACGGACATGCTCAGTAGGGTGAAATCTGGACTTAGGCTGCAGAGCAGAACGCTGCACGTGTAAACCAGTAATCACCATAGGCTTAGCTGGAAATCCAGCAGTAACTACACATACAGCATGATCCTGGGCAAGGCGCTGGGAGCAGAGTCTGTGCTGAGCAGTCATCCCAGAAGCTGAGTCAGAATAGGAAACCACTGCACCAGACAAGGCTTGAGATCCATCCCGTGCAGCGGGAGAATCCTGACGCCTAACAGATGGTATTCTAATTTAGTGAGAAGCACTTGTATGTGTACTTTTATTGTTTATATATTTTTTCATATAAATATTTATTTATAGATTTAATATCTTTTTATTTTTTTATTATTTTTGATTTTTCAAAAAAATATTTGTACAATTATTTTTATTTTTTTTTTTACTTTTTAACTTGGTCCCACTATAAGACTATCAGTTTTTGCGGGCCGATTGCTTGTATAGTATGGGGATGAAGCAGCATCCCCATACTATGCAAACTGTCAGATCGGCATTGACAGGGAAAGTTGCTGATCATGCACTGCGCATGATCAAGCAACTTTCCTAGCTGTGGTGACCCGGATGTTGTCATAACTACATCGGGTCACCATGGCAATGATCGGGACCCAGTGTCCCGTCGCGGGGTCTCCGGTCCAAAGGCCATGGGGCTGTCATCCCTCTGCCATCTCCCAGAATTCTGCAATCGCATTCAATCACATCTTTCAGGGGGTTAAAGTGTCAGGAGCGGTACATGACTGCTTCTGGCACTGGTGACAGGTGTCAGTTGTCAGAATCAGCTGACGCACAGCGACGATGATGTAATAATCCATCCCAGGTCAAATAGGCCCATGGCACAGGGATGGATTATTACATCAGATGTCATAAAGGGGTTAATTAGTTTTGTCACATCTTAGCTACCACTAATTTCCTTTACCCCATATGTAAACAGTGTAATTCTACTTCAAAGAGGGTTTTAGATTGTAAGCTACTTCTCCTTCTGGTGTTGACATATGGATTTTAATATTTCTATGACATATGTATTCATTTTTTATGGTTAAATTGTAATTAGTGTAGAATTTTCTGTGAAAAGACTAATTTGATTTAAAGTGGATTTTCTCACAAAGTTGATTTTAATCAATATATCTTGGAATAATAATAAGTTCCACAATTTGATGTGTTAAAAAATGTTCCTGTGCTGAGATAATCTTATAAATGTGCCCCCTGCTATGTGCTGTGTAATGGCTCTATATGATGTGCAGGAACATGGTCTGATAAAGCTACATCTCCTGGCTAGAGGCTAGGCAAAAGAGTATACAGACCTTAGAGCATGAGATTATTCTTTTCCGTGAGGTAAATCATTTCACTGCCTGTTTTAATCATTGTTTTTCCCATCACTGTGATCTTCTGCTGTAATGTCTGTACACTCTATTTTGCTTCCTCCCCTGCCCAGGAGTTGTGGTATAATCAGACCATATTCCTGCACGCTCAGACACAGCCATGGAAATTTTTCCAGAAAATGAAGTATTTCTTCCAGAAAATTATTGCATTTTTTACACATGTTTATTTCCTTTGCAAACAAATAATAACAAATGAGGGCAATGTGAAATTCACATCTGAAACCAGATAAAAAGGGGAAAAACACACTAGGCCTGAGACGCGATTTTCCTGTAGAGTGCCAAGGTATAAGGGAGCAGCAGCATATCAGAGTTTACAACCCTTTGGCACACTATGCAGCGGCAATTGTGACCCAATGTGCAGTGTGGAAACGCGATAAACAACATTCACTCCGCAGCTCAGTGCCCTGTAGTGTAAGTCAATTCATGAGGCAACATGTTGCAGAGACCCAGGGACCTGCAGAAAAACTTGAAGCTGACTGCATTGCAAATCCTGTGAACGAAGGTCATCCTGTAGGTCAAAGAGAGTGATTTTTTGCCACGTTCTTGATATTCCGTTGTCCACATTGCACAACATAATCAGGAAGTTTACAACCCATGGCACTGTATCTAATCTCCCTGGACATGGACGGCAGAGAAAAATTAAAGAAAGGTTGCAGCGTAGGATAGTGCAGATGGTGGATAAACTGCCCTAATCAACTTAAAAACAAATTCAAGCTGTCCTGCAGGCTCGGGGCGCATCAGTGTCAGTGCATATTATTCGTCAATATTTGCATGAAATGAAACACTATAGCAGGAGACCCAGGAAGACCCACTGCAGACACAGAGACATAAAAAAGCTAGACTGCAGTTTGCCAAAATACATGTGAGTAAGGAGAAATCCTTCTGGTAAAGCGTCTTGTGGAGAGAAGAGACCAAGATACAGCTTTTTGGTAAAGCACACCATTCTACTGTTTATCAAAAATGGAATGAGGCCTACAAAGAAATGAACACAGTACCTACAGTCAAATATGGTGGAGATTAAAGCATGATTTGGAGTTGTTTTGCTGTATCTGGCACTTAGGTGCCTTGACTGTGTGTAAGGCATCATGATATTGAAGATTATCAAGGATTTTGGTCACAATATAGTGCCCAGTGTCAGAAAGCTGGGTTTGTGTCCTTATATATGGGTCTTCAAGTAAACAGTGACCACAAACATACTTCAAAAAGCACCCAGAAATGATGAAAACAAGCGCTTGGAAAGTTCTGAAGTGACCAGTAGAGATGAGCAACTTTCCCTTTTTTAGGGTCGAGTCGGGTTTCATGAAACCGACTTTCTCAAAGTCGGGTCGAATGAAATCGGGCGACTATCGGGAAAAGTCGAGGGTCCGACTGAAAACGAAACCCAATGCAAGTCAATAGGGAAGCAAAGTTGCCATGGAGTGGAGGACAGTAAACACACCTACAGTGCCCATTTCAATGCCAACAACATAAATTCTTATTACTTAAGCTTGGCAAACCTTAATTAACTTTATAATAATATGCTATGATTTGGTAACTGAGGAGGACAGGAGCAAAACAGCAAGGCAGGCGAACACCTGAGAGGTTGGAAACTAATGGGTTGCGATCCCTAAACTAACCGCACAACTAGAACAGCCGTGGAGCGTACCTACGGTGGTCCTAGATGCCTCGGCACAGCCGGAGAGCTAGCTACACCTAAAGATAGAAACAGGTAAGCTAACTGCCCTGGAGTAGAGCCCCAAAGTAATAGGCAGCCCCCAAACATATAATGGTGGTTAGACAAGACGAAACACAAACACAGACAGAAAATAGAGTGAGCAAACGCTGGGGCCAAACACTGCCTAAATAGGACAGGACAGAATACTATCTGCAACCCAGCAAAACCCTAGCAAAACTTCCAACACTTCTGATTTAAAAAATGCTGAGATCACACGATCTTCACACCCACTAAGTCAGATCTCAGTGTGAACAAGGCTAAACCCACAGCCATTCAAAAAGCAGGGAAAGAGCAATTGAACAAAGAACAGTGGCTACTGAAAAACAGAGAGTAGCACAGGCCCCAGGAGGGGACCCGGCCAACCTCCACAAAGGTGCAGACAAAAATGGAAATAGCAAACACAATAGAAACAAGCAGAAAATATCTTATCTGAAGGTAGCAGACGAAGGCAAGACACCAGCAGACTTCCAATATCAAATACCAGGAAACAACAATTGATCACCGGTGAGATCATGGGAAGGCAGCTCCCTTATATCAGCCCAGTCAGTGAATCTGATTGCCAGTCGTCGCTGGCAGGTGAGGAGGCCCTGTCATTCGATACAGCCTCAGTACCGTCAGCAACCACCAGAGGGAGCCTCAGCTCAGAAATTGTCTCCAACACATTCACAACAGTATCACCCCCCTTGAGGAGGGGTCACCGAACCCTCACCTGCGCCACACTGGCCAATCAGGATGAGCTCGGTCATAGACACGAACCAGTCTCTTCGCATGAATGTCAGAAGAAACACTCAAGAATTGTCCTCCTGACCTAACATCTCACTTCACCAAGTACTGGAGTCTTCGTCTAGCGAAACGAGAATCCAATATCTTCTCCACTTCATACTCAGATTGCCCTCAACCAAAACAGGCTCAGAAGGTGCTGCCATAGGAACCACTGGCTCGACAAACCTTTTCAACAATGATTTGTGGAAGACGTTATGAATCTTAAACGTCCCTGGAAGAGTCAAGTGAAAAGAAACTGGATTAAGGACTTTCAAGATACTATAAGGTCCAATGAACCTTGGCTTAAACTTTGGAGATGCAACCTTCATAGGGATATTCTTTGAGGATAACCAAACCAAGTCACCCACTTTAAACCAAGGACCATCAGTCCTAAGCCGGTTGGCAAATCATTGGGCCTTCTCCTGAGAGAGAGACAACTTATCCACTACTTGATCCCAAATCTGCTGCATTCTCTCTACCACAGAGTCAACACCCGACCAGACAAAAGTCTCCACCTGCCCCGAAGAAAATCGAGGATGAAACCCGGAATTGCAGAAGAAAGGGGACATCAGAGTGGCAGAACTGGCCCTATTATTAAAAAGAAAATTCAGCCAGGGGCAAAAGAGACCCAGTCATCCTGATCCGTGACATAAAACATCTCAAATAAGTCTCCAAGGTCTGGTTTGTTCTCTCAGTCTGCCCATTGGTCTGAGGATGAAACGCGGAGGAGAAAGACGGCTAAACTCCCAGTTTAGAACAGAATGTCCTCCAAAATCTGGAAACAAACTGGACTCCCCTGTCAGACACAATGTTCTCCGGAATGCCGTGCAAACGAACTACATGCTGAAAAAACAAGGGTACCAACTCGGAAGAGGATAGCAACTTATACAGTGGCACAAGATGGATCATCTTGGAGAATCTATCACAGATCACCCAAATGACAGTAATTCTCTGAGAGACAGGGAGGTCTGAGATAAAATACATAGAGATATGGGTCCATGGCCTCCTGGGCACCGGCAGTGGCATCAATAATCCACTAGAGTGAGAACAGGGCTTGGAACGAGAACAAGTCCCACAGGACTGCACAAAATTCCTGACATCGCGAGATAAAGTGGGCCACCAAAAGGACCCTCTCACCAAATCTCTAGTACCAAAAATACCAGGATGACCAGCCAACGCAGAGCAATGAACTTCAGACATAACTTTTTCTCTCCATTGGTCTGGGACATACAATTTCCCCGCAGGGCAACGCTCAGGTTTATCCCCCTGAAATTGCTTCAGGGCCAGTCTCAAATCAGGTGAGATAGCGGAAAGAATGACACCCTCCTTCAGAATGGCAGTAGGCTCAGCCACATCAATAGAATCCACAAGGAAAACTCCTAGAAGGCATTGCCTTAACATTCTTAGTACCCGGGAGGAAGGAGACCACAAGGTTAAACGTTGCGAAAACAAGGCCACCTGGCCTGTCTGGGATTCAATCGTTTTGGCTGATTCGAGATAGATCAAGTTTTTGTGATCAGTGAGGACCACAACTTGATGTTTGGCTCCCTCCAACCAATGTCTTCCACTCTTCGAACGCCCACTTCATAGCCAATAATTTCCCGATTCCCCATATCATAATTACGTTCATTTGGGGAAAACTTTCGGAGAAGAAGGCACATGAGTTAATCTTAGAGGTTACAGGATCTCTTTGGGACAAAACGGCTCCTGCACCAATCTCAGACGCATCTATCTCCACCTGAATATGGTAGAGAAACATTAGGTTGCCGATAGAACAGTAGCAGAATTGAATCTGCGCTTAAGCTCCTGAAACGCAGAAACTGCCTCAGGAGACCAATTTACAACATGCAGAACCCTTTTTGGTTAATCAGTCAGTGGTTTCACAATACCAGAGAAATTACTTATAAATTTATGGTAGAAATTAGCAAAACCCAAAAATCTCTGAAGAGCCTTCAATGAAGTGGGCTGAATCCAATCATAAATGGCCTGAACCTTGACCGGGTCCATTTCAATAGCAGTCGGGGACAAAATGAATCCCAAAAATGAACCTTCTGTACTCCAAAGAGACATTTCGATCCTTAACATACAAAGCATTCTCTCTCAAATCCGGAATACCTCCGAACATGTTCCAATGAGAATCCCAATCGTTGGAAAAATATCAAAATATCGTCCAAATAAACGATCAGAAACTTATCCACCAAGTCCCGGAAAATATCGTTCATGAAAGACTGGAAGACGGAAGCAAGACAGCAGCAGACTTCCAAATGAACCAGGAAAAACAATTGATCACCGGCGAGGATCATGGGAAGGCAGCTCCTTATATCAGCCCAGTCAGTGACTCCTGATTGCCAGTCGTCGCTGGCAGGTGAAGAGGCCCTGTCAATCGATATAGCCTCAGTACCGTCAGCAACCACCAGAGGGAGCCTCAGTTCAGAAATTGTCTCCAACACGTTCACAACAATAATAGTTACGCATTGAAAACTGGGGGTTATTTGGCTAACTTGTGGGGGGGTAGGGATGGCTCCCGGTTTTCATGTGACCCAGGCCAAAGAATGTCAGTGGGCCCTTTAAAAACATACACATTCATGATGCTCTGAAACGGCACAGAAATATAGGTATAGTACAATGAAAAATACTTCACTTCTTACATGACATGACTGATATCTATGTTAAAATTACAATAGCTCAAAACGGACACTATATTCCTCCATACAGTTTATGGCCACCACATAGTGCGCCATGCAGAATAATGAGGCCATATATTGCTCCATACATAATTGGTCGCATATAAAGTTCCATACAGTATATGATGAGCTCCACATACTGCTCCAGTATATGATAGTCCCCATATAATGTGCCATTAAAGTATAGGACGGTCCCCAAAAAGTTAGAATGAGCCCACATATTGCTCCATACTGTATAATGAGTCGCATATAAAGCTCCATACAGTATATGATGGGCCCCATATAATGCTCCATACAGAATAGGCCCCATATGTGCCCATTATCCAGTGTATAATGGGCCCCGTAAATGCTGCTCTAGTGTCTGATGTCCCCATTTAGAATGCTCCTGTT
>JARQOD010010844.1:0-25753 GCA_033576555.1 Oophaga sylvatica
GACACAATGCAGGTCGTAGGCTATGAGCCTCTTCTTCTCCTTCTCCCAGTCTTTTGTTTTGATATATTCTTACTCGGGATTAGAGTTGAGCGATACTTTCCGATATCCTAAAGTATCGGAATCGGAATGGTATCGCCGATATCACTAAAATATCGGCGATACCGATACCGATACCGGAAGTCCCATGTAAGTCTATGGGAACAAAATATCGAAATTAAAAAAAACCCATTCTTGCCTTGTTGGTTAATTGTACATGAAGGAAAACAAGAAAGAGTAATGTAGAATGTATTGGGGAAGGTTGAGGAGACATTAAAGGCATAGATGTTTAACCCAATCAAATGGAATAGCATAAATATTTTTTTTTTTAAAGATGTTCGGATTGACGAAGAAATTGACAATGTTAACGTTTTTTATATTTTGGCAAATATGTATATTACACAACTTCCATGCTCTTCATCTTCACCTTTTTAACTTTTCACACACTTTCTCCTTCATAATCTTCTGCAGCATCATCTTTTTCATCAAATTATTCTTCATCTTCACCTTCTTTATCTTCTTCTTAAACTTCTTGCTATTCATCTTTGTTAACATTACTCATATTCTTCTTATTAAACTATTATTCTTATTCATATTCTGCTTCATCTTCTTCATCATATTCTTATTTGTGACAGAGAATCCTGTACTTGTAATCTGTCAAAGTATGAATTTTTCATCCTTCCGTTCTTGCTGTCACAAAAGATTTAAATTACAACAGTATTTGTCCGTGTTCAGTTTAGCCTGCAGCAGCAGGCATTTTCCAGGGGCACCACGAGGAGGAACGTACTCACCCCCATACACTGCTTAGTCTTCTTCTGCTTAGAATTTAGAGCATATATTTTGCTCTTCATTTTGGTCTTATACTTCATGTTCTTCTGCTTTTAGATCTTCTGCTTATTGTTCTTGTGTCTCTTGTTCCGTATCTTGTATTTGTAGCACAATCTTGTACCAGCTGATGTTACTGGGACACGGTTACTAAGCAGGAGGTACCTGTGCTCCAAAGCACTACCAAGGACCAGCAGACGTTGCTGGAACTCGGATACCGAGATGGAGGCACCTAGGCCAAAGGCACTGCGGAGAACCAGTTGACGGTACTGGAACCCGGACGGGTAGCGAGGCAAAGAGCTAAAAGGCACACAGAGGAAGCTGCGTTACTGGGACACGGTTACTAAGCAGGAGGTACTGTGCTCCAAGCACTCAAGGACCGCAGGACGTTGCTGGAACTCGGATACCGAGATGGAGGCTACCTAGGCACAAGGCACTGCGGAGAACCAGTTGACGGTACTGGAACCCGGACGGGTAGCAGAAGGTACAAGAGCCAATGCAAGTAACGAGGACCACTGACTGTGCTGGAACCCGGAGGGCAGCAGAAGGAAAAGAGCCAATGGCACAACCGAGGACCAGCTGACGTTACTGAACCCCAGTAACACAGGAGCAAGTGTTGACTGTGCTAACAGCACTTCCGAGCAACAACTGGCGGTGTTGGAGCCCAGGGTCAAGGAGGATGTTTAAATACTAGATCAAGTAATTTCCTTGTTACCTGTCAATTTTAAATGTCTATACTTCAAACAAGAGAAAGATAACCTTTACTACCATAAGATGATGATTTCATTTAAACTAATATCTAGATAAATAAAGAATTGACAAACATAAACACATACATTAACATGTTGAACAGCAATGCAAACCACAAAATAAATTAGTTAAGGAATCTGCTATACGGTTGTACATAAAAGCATACAAGTACATATCTGAATCCATTAATGATGGATAAGTAACAGTATGTACACCATTTTTATTGTATAGACAATGAATGTCTGACTTCAAAACATCATCAGCATTACAAGTTATCTGTGATATTACTAAAATGTTCCATTTGCTGAATAATGTCCTAAATATTTTATACAAAATTATACAATTTCCATCATGTAATACTCATAATATGTGGCAATAATCATTTTTATTAACAAACATAACCTTTAAAAAGTGCATAGTGCATAGTGAAAATTGCTATTTATGGCTGACTGTCGACTTGGAAGCATGACAACAGATAGATAAGGTATATATAGATGACACTGCATAGCCACAGATGGTGAATGGCGATGTAATACTGTACCTCAATAAAGTGTGCGTCACTACTACATATTTTTTTTTATATAGCTGTATAAACAGGGTACATGGATGTATGCTTGTGCCTTTGTTTTGACGCACAGACTGCCTTCCTGCTGAGACGCATTGGGTAGTGAACAGTTGTGTGCAGTGTTCACTGCAGTCTCTGCGGAATAACCACACTTAGACCTTATAACTTTTCAGACTTTCTTTATCAATCTACCAAGATGAAGAAGGCAGGGAGTAAGGCACGTGGTCGTGGAGTTTCTTCAGGGAGAGGACGTGGGGATTCTGTGGCTGCTGCGGCCCCCAGTGACACAGCATCCACCAGTTTTCCCGGGCCGTGAGCGTTCCTTTATGCGCACTTTTGTAGGAGCTCGGAGTACCCCCTGCTGCGGGAAGAACAAATTGAAGCCGTTGTTGTTTGGATCTCAGCCAATGCATCGACTTCAATTGCTTCCACCTCCTCTCAGGACCACAGCACTGTTGGGCAACCATCTGTCTCTTCACCGCCTGGCAAATTGCCCAGGCAGTCAGAGAGTTCTGTACAGGAGCCAGCTGAGTGTCTGCTTCTGTTCTCAGAATCTATTGGCTTGCAAACAGGGGCCCAGCCAAGCAGCATTCTGTAATGTGAAGAGGGAGTATGCAGTGATGCGCAACAGCTGTGTCTCTCTGAATCTGAAGAGGCGGGTGAGACAGTGCCGATGGTCAGCACACCGCAGAACGCATCTGATGATGATGATGAGACCCAGGTGCCAGTTTCTGTTGAGCATGGTGCTGGCCAGACCACCCAACAGCAGGTGTTGGAAGAGGGTAGTGGAGATGATGAGGTCCAAGACCCAACATGGCATGAAGAACAGGAAGGTGGTGGGAGCAGCTCAGAGGAATAATAATAATATTTATTTATATAGCGCCATCATATTCCGCAGCGCTTTACAGTTTAGCAGTTTCAGAACACAAGTCATAAGTAACAACGTTAACAATACAATAATTTAAGCTAAATAAGTCGCCCCTGCTCGTGACAGCTTACAATTTACAATGAGATGGGGGAGATACAAAGTATAGGTGTTTATATACAATGGTGCATTTACAATGATGTTCCAGCCATCTTAAGGGACTGAGGGATGGAGATAGTGAATGGGCTAGAGACACACACACACTTACACAGAATACATAGAATGACTTTGATTAGTGAATGTGATAGGCCGCTCTGACCAAATGTGTTTTGAGGGAGCGCCTGAAACCATGCAAATTGTGGATAGTCCTAATTTCTTGGGGTACAGCATTCCAGAGGATTGGCGTAGAGCAGGAGAAGTCTTGTAGTCGGGAGTGGGAGGTACGTATTAGTGCAGAGGTTAGTCGAAAGTCGTTTGCAGAGCGCAGCAGTCGGTTAGGCCGATAGATAGAAATGAGGGAGGAGATGTAGGAGGGGTGCTGCACTGTGGAGAGCTTTGTGGGTGAGAACCAGTACTTTGGTTGAAAGCTGGGAGAGGCCTAGAGAAATGGTTAGTGATAGAAGGAAGATAGAGGAAGACATTGCCCCAACGGTACAAACAGGAGGGAGAGTTAGGCTGCAGACTCGGTTGCCTGTAGCCTCCAGTTTGGCACCTGTTCGGAGCAGTTGTCTTCCAAAAGTCAAAACGTGCGCTCCCAGGACTTGCACTGCGTGGTCCTTTTTTCACACACTTGCACATGATATTTGCTATGTGAAATGCAAGCTGTGTAATTAAAAATTAAAAATAGCTAAAAGTGTCAGTCACCTCAATACCACAAATATGTGGAAACATGTGCGGACAAAGCACGTAGTTGAGTTACAAAGACACACTAGAGATGTAGGCCAACCTACAGCAGCACCTACATCTTCAGGTTGTGTTGAAGCCTCTTCATCGAGCTCACACACAGCTGGTTATGCTTCCTCACAGGATCGCCATGGAAGAACCTCGGCCACTGTTGTCCAGAGACAAACTGTTATTCCACACACAGCAGCAAGTTCCCTGTCATCCTCACACTCCCAGGCCACAAAACAGCCAGCGGTAGCACAGGCATGGGATAAAAGACGGCCATACTCCGCAAACCATGCACGAGCACAGGCTCTGAATGCTGGCATTGCAAAACTCCTGTCCCTTGAAATGCTGTGATTCAGGCTGGTGGAGACAGACAGTTTCCGTAACTGAATATCATTGTCAATCCCACAATACAATGTGCCAAGCGATTTCATTTCAGCAGGCAAGCCGTCCTGGTCTGCAAAAGCATGTTGAGGGAAAAATTAAACATGCGCTACTAAAAGCCCTCAGTAGCAAGGTCCACCTGACCACCGATGCGTGGACCAGTACCCATTGTTATGATCTGCTACAACCAGTAAGGAAAGAAGGGAATTCTGTCCCTACAATACAACTAAGCTGAATCCCTACGATGTAACGGGGAACCTGATCCTGCGACCAGACCCGCTAAAGTCCTCATCTAGTGTGAACGAAGACCTATAGTTGCGAGGGAGTAATCCCTACAAGATCTAGGGACTGTGAGAAAAGGTGGACACCTCCTAACATAAATTGTAGCATGGATAATTAAACAGAAAAATAAATACTTTGTGATCCTAACATCAAGCAAAACTGACAGATTAAGGCACCTAAGCACCCGGCTAGCTTAACAGTAGATAATACAATGAAGTCAAGCAAAGCCAGAAGGGCGGAGCCAGACTAAATAGGGAAAAAAGGTCATGTGACCAGCAAACTGAAACAAAACCTAACAAGAGGGTTCTAACACCCATGGCCAGGGACAATACCTTTCCCTCACTGCCCATTGGGTCAATGTTGTGCAGCCGGGTACTGATCTTGCGAGTGGCGCTGTACGTGTTCTGCCAACTCCAAGGATTGCAGGAATCAAGTCTGTACACATTGATTCCTCCTCCTATTCCAGTTCCTCAGAATCATCGCTGCAGGAGCCGTCACGGTCTACCTCCACATGGACCCGTGAACGTTTACCTGTTGCGACCGATATGAGCACAGCCGTGTCCAAATGTCAACAGGCCATCCTGAAATTAATTTCCATGGGGAATCTTAGCCACACAGCGCATGAGCTCTGTAATGCCATAAAGCAGGAGAGCGACGTGTGGTTTTTGGAAGAGAATCTACAGGCAGGCTTGGTAGTGTGTGACAATGGCCGAAATCTGGTGTCAGCTCTGGGCCTTGGCAACCTCACTCACATACCATGTCTGTCATATGTGCTCAACTTGGTCGTGCAGAGTTTTTTGAGGGACTATCCGGATCTTGATGCACTGCTGCACAAGGTCCGCCTAGAGTGCGCTCACTTGCGACGTTCCAGCATGGCCAGATCGCTGATTGCAGCTCTGCAACGCAGATTTCACCTTCATGAACATCGCATCATATGTGACGTACCCACCAGGTGGAATTCCTCGTTACATATGTTGGAGCGGTTGTGTGAGCAGCAGCCAACAGTAATGGAGTATCAGCTGCATCAGGCGCAGTCAACTCGCAATTTGCGGCGTTCACACTTCACCACTACTGAGTGGGCCTCTATAATAAGAATAATAATATTATTTATTTATATAGCGCCATAATATTCCGCAGTGCTTTACAGTTTAACAGTTTCAAAACACGAGTCATAAGTAACAACGTTAACAATACAATAATTAAAGCAAAATCAGCCACCCCTGCTGGTGAAAGCTTACAATCTACAATGAGGTGTGGGAGATACAAAGTACAGGTGTTTATATACAATGGTGTTTTTACAATGATGGTCCAGCCATTTTAAGGAAGTGAGGGATGCATGGAGATAGTGAATGGGCTACACACACAGAATTACACATAGAATGACTTTGATTAGTGAATGTGATAGGCCACTGTGAACAAATGTGTTTTGAGGGAGCGCCTGAAACCATCCAAATTGCGGATAGTCCTAATTTCTTGGGGTAGAGCATTCCAGAGGATTGGCGCAGCGCGGGTGAAGTCTTGGAGTTGGGAGTGGGAGGTACGGATTAGTGCAGAGGTTAGTCGAAGGTCGTTTGCAGAGTGCAGCAGTCGGTTAGGCCGATAAATATAAATAAGGGAGGAGATGTAGGGGGGTGCTGCGCTGTGGAGAGCTTTGTTGGTGAGAACCAGTAATTAGAATTGGATCCTATAATGAATGGGCAGCCACTGCCAGTGTAATGAGTGGCGAATAACTCTATGAAGGATATCTGCCACGTTTTGCGTGCGTTTGATGAGTCAACGCGGATGGCGAGTGCAGATGATGCACTAGTCAGCCTGACTGTCCCCCTTATCTGCCTGCTTCAAAAAACACTGCAAGCACTAAGGCATGAGGTTTTGGAAGAGGTGGAGGATGAGGAGTCACAAATTCCATCACCTTCTGGACAGTCAGCGCAACGTGGTTCCTCACAAAGGGCTGGAGGACTTTCAAAGTACCATGCTGTATCAACAATTGAACCTCCAGAGTCGCTGTCTATATTTTCATAACCATTACAAACTTTTAATGTATTTACAAAGCACATAATGTACATTTTTTGTCTATCCTTTTGTAATGCTATTGTGTTTCCATAAACTGATGTTACAGAATTATGATACAAAGTTTTTAAATTTTGAGTTTTAAATTTTGTAAATTTATATGTATTTGAAGGACTTTGTGAGGAGGATGAGGAGGAGTCAATGGAGGAGGAAGACATCGCTCCAGAGGGAGGTAGACAATGCTCTAGTCAGTATGTAGACCAAGGGTGGGGTGATGCACAGCAGGCGGAGATGACGCCTCTTGCAGGGGACAACGTTTCTTGGCCAGTTGGGAGTCTGCAGCACATGGTTGATTTCATGCTGCAGTGGCTGAGAAACGACCGCCGCATCGAACACATTCACACCACGTCTGATTATTGGGTGTACACCCTCCTAGACCCTCGCTACCGGGACAACTTACAAAGCCTCATCACACCGTTGAACCGGGAGCGTAAAATGCGGAAGTACCAAGACACACTGGTGCAATCCATAATGTTCTCCATTCCAGCCGAGAGCACTGCTGCTGCTACTGATTTACAAAGCAGCTCTGTGCGTCGAGGCAGTGGAGACAGCTCTGCAACAAGAGGGAGCACAAGCAGCGCCTCTGCACAGGGCAAGAACAGTATGTTCCAAATGTGTCGAAGTTTTGTGGCAGCGCCACCAATGTCTACACCATCCGAGACGGCTCCAGTCAGCAGGAGGCAACATTTCCGTAAGATGGTGACAGACTACATGTCTTGCCCTCTCAGTGTACTCCCAGATGGCTCTTCCCCATTCAAGTTTTGTGTCTCTAAGCTGGATACATGGCCAGAGCTTAGCCAGTATGCATTGGAGGTGCTGGCTTGATCTGCTGCCAGTGTATTATCGGAGCGCGTCTTTACTGCTGCAGGTGGTGTACTAACAGACCGTTGCATGCGACTATCCTACGATAATGTAGAACGGCTTACTTTTCTGAAAATGAACTAGGCATGGATCTCGCCTGAATTTGCCTGTCCGGTTTCAGATTAACTAACTGGTTGGCAACGTTTTCCATGTCTCCTGTTATGTTCATCTTTCTACCACCTGAGCTATACTCCCTGGGCTACAACACTGCCAGTTGCTGCTCAGAAGTGTCGTGTCCACAGACCAATACACAAGCTATAGTGATAGTGGGGTTCAGTAACGCCTGCTGTTCCCTGCTGTGTGTCCGGCAAAAATTACTGCTACCTAGCTACACATGTTTAAAAAAACATGACATGTTAAAGTGGCTAGTGCTACACATAGATATCAGGCTACACCCTTATTTCTAAGCTGTAAACAAGTGAAACGTCAAATTTAAAACCATTCAATGATTAGTGTTGGTAACAAATCTGTAACTAAATAATTGTGACATATTATGGCAGATATCCACATGTCTAACACAAATGCTAACACAAAAGCATACTTATGCTATAGGGTACTGATGGTGAACCTTCTCACTCCATAACTTTGACCAATCCAACTCACATCATGCCTCAAATGCTGCAATGTTGGAAGTGCATAATGTGGGTTGAACTTTGACAACAGCTGCAGTGCGAAGGTTATCCTTCTGTGTTCTTGGCTTTTAAATAAAAGCATACAAGTAAATATAATAATACATTGTTGATTAAGGGACATGATGTACACCTGTAATATTGTGCAAACAATGGATGTAGGACTATTCCTCTTCAACATTACTTATATTTGTGTCATTTGAAAAAATACATATTTTAGTTAAAAATTAAAAACCCATGTTCAGTAGCTGTGAAAGGCCCGTTTGTGTACTTCTATATTGTTTGCAACCAATGTATTGTATACGGATGGAAGCGCGTCACACTAATAGATTAGATTTATTTTAAATGGAATGTAGCAGAACCAATTGGAGATAAATGAAAAGGATGAGCCACTGAGACACGCTCAGCAGAGTACAAGCAGCAGTGCTTGAACATGTAACTGGAGAGTGATCTGCACTCAAAAAAGTAAAAAACACAGACTGAAGTGAACACTGAAACACAACTGTCCACAATCTGTGAAAAGCTCCTTTCTGTACTTCTATAGTGTTTGCAACCAATGTATTGTATACGGATGGAAGCGCGTCACACTAATAGATTAGATTTATTTTAAATGGAATGTAGCAGAACCAATTGGAGATAAATGAAAAGGATGAGCCACTGAGACACGCTCAGCAGAGTACAAGCAGCAGTGCTTGAACATGTAACTGGAGCGTGATCTGCACTCAAAAAAGTAAAAAACACAGACTGAAGTGAACACTGAAACACAACTGTCCACAATCTGTGAAAAGCTCCTTTCTGTACTTCTATAGTGTTTGCAACCAATGTATTGTATACGGATGGAAGCGCGTCACACTAATAGATTAGATTTATTTTAAATGGAATGTAGCAGAACCAATTGGAGATAAATGAAAAGGATGAGCCACTGAGACACGCTCAGCAGAGTACAAGCAGCAGTGCTTGAACATGTAACTGGAGCGTGATCTGCACTCAAAAAAGTAAAAAACACAGACTGAAGTGAACACTGAAACACAACTGTCCACAATCTGTGAAAAGCTCCTTTCTGTACTTCTATAGTGTTTGCAACCAATGTATTGTATACGGATGGAAGCGCGTCACACTAATAGATTAGATTTATTTTAAATGGAATGTAGCAGAACCAATTGGAGATAAATGAAAAGGATGAGCCACTGAGACACGCTCAGCAGAGTACAAGCAGCAGTGCTTGAACAAGTAACTGGAGCGTGATCTGCACTCAAAAAAGTAAAAAACACAGACTGAAGTGAACACTGAAACACAACTGTCCACAATCTGTGAAAAGCTCCTTTCTGTACTTCTATAGTGTTTGCAACCAATGTATTGTATACGGATGGAAGCACGTCACACTAATAGATTTGATTTTTTTCTAATATAATGGAGCTGCACCAATTCCACTAAATAAAATAAAAAAAAAAAAAAAAAAAAGTGACACGTGCAGATGCCTACAAACAGCGGTGGATGCAGAGCAAACTGCAGCGTCACCTGCACTGTCACACACACACCTTGCACAGAGCTGTTAAAACAACACTGGCAAAATGAAGCTTTACACAGCGGTTGGTAAACTAGCCTGCCTCAAGCACAGTAGTACACAAAATCGCAATATCTAACTGTCCCTCAGAGTCAGCACAGCAGCGTTCTGTCCCTAACTGAGTTCACAGCACAGTGACGCTAAAATGGCTGCGGCGCCTTTTATAGTGCATTCTGACATCATTTCAGCAGCCAATCACAGCCATGCCATTAGTTAAGATGACCGCATCATTACAGGATGTGCCCACACTTCGTAGGATTCCTCATTGGCTGACTAAAATCACATTGCCTCTCAAAGAATTATGGGAACTTCCGATTCCGGTATACGATATGGAAAAAGTATCGGAATTAAGTATCGGAATTCCGATAACGCGAATATCGGCCGATACCCGATACTTGCGGTATCGGAATGCTCAACACTACTCGGGATGTGTAAAAATTTGGTTCCTGATCTAATTCTAGAGAGGATCGTAGATCCCACAGTATCGTCGTACATGAAAGTTTCTGATGACATGGATGCAAGAGCTCAGGGAACTGTCCTGGACGAGGTGGAGGAAGAAGAAGAGGAGGATGAGGGGGATGATTATTTTGGGGAGGAGGATGTTTCTCAGGGTGCAAGAGAAAATATTGGCTTGCCAAGGTCAGGTACAGGGTTTGTGCGTGACTAGAGGGATGTGGATTTGCCAGAAAGTGCTCTTCCACCCACCACTGGCAGTGCATCATTGACACCTGGAACATTGGCACACGTGTGATTATGCCTTGCGTATCCTAAAAAGGGACCCCCGCATTGCCAAAATTATGAAGGATGACAACTACTGGTTGGCCAGCATCCTCGATCCATGCTATAAAGGCAAATTACAGAACATCATGCCACAGGAGAACCTAGAGCTAATATTGGCGAACAAACAAGCAACTCTGGTAAACCGTTTGTTAGAGGCATTCCCAGCACACAGCAATGGTGCAGGTTCTACCACGAGCCGTACTGGGCAACATGGAAGGGTGTTCGTGGTGCACACAGCCGAAGTGGCGTTGGAGACAGGGGTTTCATGACCATGTTGTAGACTGATTTCTCGAGTACCGCTCACACGACTTTTAATACTGAATCGATTGCAAAAGACAGAGACAGCAGTTGTCAACTGTGGTTCAAAATTACCTCTCCTCCCCTATCGATGTTCTCCCTCACAGTTCATTCCCCTTTGACTACTGGGCCTGTCGACCAAAATGTTGGTGATCTCACCTTCATTAAAATGAACCATGCCTGGGTTTCAAATGATTTTGTCCCACTTTCCCCTGATGACACATAGGTTGCCAGCAAAATGGCTCGCTTTGTCCTCCTCTTCCTCCGACTTCTCCAATTCCTCCATTTGCAGATGCTGAACGTCCAGTCTACACCTCAACATATGCCAGTTTTTCCACCTCCCTATCTGGGCTGTACCTGTCACGCGGTCTTATGATATGTGTACGATGTCAGTAAACTATTCTTAAAAGAACAACACTCTATACAACATATAGATTAGCAACATCAGCATGTAAATATAGAATAGATTTACCTGACACGATATCCGTTGAACTCAGGGTTAATCTTGAGGACTTGATACACTGTCACAGGAAAGAGGAGGACCGGGGGTCTAACCTGACCCTAAACTGGGGTCCTAACTAATCCCTCACCTTGGAGGTACTGATAATGGTTCAGAGGTCCAAGTCTCCAGCCTAACCCTGTCTCCTATCAGTCCCTGAACCCTGTAATCAGTCCTAAGAAGGATTCTGATTACCACCAAAGGGATATGGGCTGATCTCTGCTAAATACACAGATTAGACATATAGGACAGACTGGAGAAAACACAGACTTGCATACACACTCAAACACAGAAGGAACATAAATGATCTGGGATATTAAACTCTAAGCAAGGTGAGCTTAAAACAACTAAGGAGCTCTTTAACTTAAGTCTATACAGATACAATCCTATCTGTGGTCTGCATGAAGAATTTCACTGGCAACTCCCAACACAGACAACCAGAGATTTAAAGGAAACCAATCAACAAATAATTAATTGCAGCCGGGAGAAAACTGCACCCAGTCCCAGAACTGAGCACAGACAGAATTAACTCCCTAACTGCCAAACACAAAGAAACAGCAACTCAGCTGTGAGAAGTCAGAATGTGCAACCGCGACGATCTTCGTGGCGATGCACACATGACAGTACCCCCCCTTCTACGAGGGGCCTCCGGACCCTCAGGGCCAGGTTTGCCCGGGTGAGTTCTGTGGAAGGTCCGCACCAAACGATCTGCGTTAATGTCAGACGCAGGAACCCACGTCCTCTCCTCTGGACCATACCCTTCCAATGCACCAAGTACTGAAGGGACCGGCGATTCAGACGTGAGTCAATGATCTTTGACACTTGAAACTCCAAGTTACCATTGACCACCACTGGAGGAGGAGGTAGAGGTGATGGTATGACTGGTGCCACGTACCTCTTAAGTAATGACTTGTGGAACACATTTGAATTTTAAACGTAGGAGGGAGGTCCAGACGAAATGCCACAGGATTAATTATGGAACTGATCCTGTACGGCCCGATGAATCTGGGGCCCAGCTTCCAGGAGGGAACTTTAAGTTTTATATTCCTGGTAGACAACCATACCAGATCGTTCACATTAAGATCTGGACCAGAAACTCTCCTCCTATCAGCCATACGTTTATAACGGTTCCCCATAGCACTCAGATTATTCAATACACCTCTCCACACTGAAGCAAGTGACGACGAGAAACGCTCCTCCTCAGGAACCCCAGAAGGGCCCCCCCCATTGAATGTACAAAACTGGGGATGAAAACCATATGCCCCAAAAAACGGGGACTTACCAGTGGACTCGCTCCGCCTGTTGTTAAGAGCGAACTCTGCCAGAGGCAAGAAAGAAGACCAGTCCTCCTGGTTCTCTGAGACAAAACACCGAAGATAAGTCTCTAGGCTTTGATTCAGACGCTCTGTCTGACCATTGGTCTGCGGATGAAAAGCCGAGGAAAATGACAATTGCATCCCCCGACGTAAACAAAATGCCCTCCAAAACTTGGACACAAACTGAGACCCCCTATCTGACACCACATCAGAAGGCAACCCATGAAGTCTCACAATCTCCCCAATGAACACCTGCGCCAGAGTTTTAGCATTAGGGAGGGCAGGAAGAGCAATGAAATGTGCCATCTTACTGAACCTGTCAACAACCACCAGTATGACAGTCTTCCCTGACGACTGAGGAAGGTCCGTGATGAAGTCCATAGACAAATGAGTCCATGGACGCTCCGGAAGTTTCAAGGGTAAGAGGGTCCCAGACGGACGGGTATGAGGGGTCTTAGAGCGAGCACAAACCCCACAGGACGCGACAAAAGTTAAAACATCTTTATTAACGTTAGGCCACCAAAACCGGCGAGAAAGGAGATCTAAAGTAGCCTTACTCCCTGGATGTCCTGCTAAAGCAGAATTATGATGTGCCTCAATAACCTTTTGTCTCAACTGATTTGGGACAAACAGTCTCCCTGGAGGTCCTGCAGGGGCGTCCCCCTGAGCCTCTAACACCTCCTCCTCAAGCTCAGAACATACAGCCGACACTACCACCCCCTCCTGAAGGATAGGAATCGGGTCATCCATTTTCCCGGCCCCTGGGAAACTGCGAGACAAGGCATCCGCCTTAACATTCTTAGATCCAGGGCGATAAGTGACAACAAAATTAAACCTGGTAAAAAACAACGACCATCGAGCTTGTCTGGAATTCAGACGCTTAGCAGATTCCAAATACAGCAGGTTCTTGTGATCAGTAATGACGGTGACCGGGTGGACTGCCCCCTCCAAAAAGTGACGCCATTCTTCAAAAGCCAACTTAATGGCCAAAAGTTCCCTATTGCCGATATCATAATTCCTTTCGGCGGACGACAATTTTTTAGAAAAGAAAGCGCACGGATGCCATTTACCAGGGGACGGACCCTGGGACAATATTGCACCCACCCCTACGTCAGACGCGTCCACCTCCACAACGAACGGCTGTGATGCATCTGGTTGGATGAGAACGGGTGCCGAAGCAAAACATTTTTTCAAAGAGGAAAAAGCTTGGCAAGCTTTGTCCGACCATTTAGAAAAATCCGTCCCTTTTCTTGTCATGTCAGTGAGAGGTTTGACAACAGATGAGAAATTACAAATAAATTTCCGGTAGTAGTTAGCAAACCCCAGAAAACGCTGCAGAGCCTTAAGATCCTCTGGCTGATCCCATTCAAGCACTGCTCTCACCTTTTCAGGGTCCATACGGAAACCGGAGGCTGACACCAAGAAACCCAAAAACTGAAGTTCCTGTACGGCGAATACACACTTTTCCAGTTTGGCGTATAGTTTATTGTCTCGCAAGATCTGCAACACCTGTCTCACATGCTCCTGGTGAGACACAAGATCTGGTGAGTAAATTAAAATGTCATCCAAATATACGACCACAAACAGCCCCACCAGATGACGAAAAATGTCATTAACAAAATGTTGGAATACTGCTGGTGCAGTAGTCAGACCAAAAGGCATGACAAGGTTCTCATAATGTCCCTCCGGCGTGTTAAACGCCGTTTTCCACTCATCCCCCTCTTTTATCCTAATCAGATTATACGCCCCCTGAGATCCAATTTAGAGAACCATTTGGCGCCAACAATTTGATTGAAGAGATCAGGAATCAGAGGGAGTGGATACGGATCTCGAACAGTAATCCGATTAAGTTCGCGGAAATCCAAGCAAGGGCGTAGGCCTCCATCTTTTTTCTTCACAAAGAAGAACCCCGCGGCCACTGGGGAAGATGAAGGTCTAATATGCCCTTTGGCCAGACTTTCCGAAATATAATCTTTCATAGCCTGCCTCTCAGGACCAGAAAGGTTATATAACCTAGCTTTAGGTAACTTAGCATCAGGAAGTAAATTAATAGAGCAGTCATACACGCGATGAGGAGGCAACTCCTGACACCCCTCCTCAGAGAACACATCCCCAAAGTCCTCCAAAAAAGGAGGCAAAGTACTAGGCACGACCGCACTGATGACTGTGTTCATGCAGTTACTTTTGCAAAACTCCCCCATTGGCTTATATCTCTGGACTGCCAATTAATCACAGGGTTATGTTTAACCAACCAAGGAAGTCCCAACACAATAGGAGTAGGTAGACCTTCCAACACATAACAAGATAATAGTTCCCTATGTATTGCCCCTACCCGAAGGTCAATGTTATGAACCTCATGAACAAAGCTACCTTGGCCGAGAGGCCTGGCGTCAATGGAGAATATAGGGATCGGTTTGACCAATACACTCAGATGCATACCTTGAGCCTGAGCAAACTGAGCGTCAACCAGATTAGCCCCGGACCCACTATCAAGAAGAACAGAAAATCTCTCCACTCTCGTACCAACCACCACCTCCACTGGTACAAGGAACTGAGAAGAACTAGCGGACGAAATACATACTCCCAGGTTGTCGTCCACCACACAACCTGGGATTAACAGTTTTCCGGCGACTTTTTGCTCAACAAGGCACGGGATGGACATCCCCAACAAAATGTCCCTCTTTCCCGCAGAAGAAACACCTTCTAGTCCTGCGGCGTACCGCCAATCCCCTCCTACGAAATGATGTCCCTCCCAACTGCATAGGCTCCTCCGAACAGACAAGGGGAACCTCAACATAAGGGACTTTAGTAGTAGGTGGAGTAACAACAGGGGGCGGAGTTACCTCGCACCTCTCCCGGAGCCGTCTATCAGTACGGATAGCTAGGGCCATAGCAGCCTCCAGTGATGGAGGAGAATCATACTGAGCCAAAACGTCCTTTAATTTGTCAGAAAGCCCATGACAAAACTGGCTCCTAAGAGCTGGGTCATTCCACTGAGTATCTGTGGCCCATCTACGGAACTCAGAAGCAAATTCCTCCGCCGGACGATCTCCCTGCTGTATCTTACGTAATTTTGTCTCAGCAAGAGAGACCCGATCTGGGTCATCATATACCAAACCCAGGGCAGTAAAAAATCGATCTACTGACAGTAGAGCCGGGGATCCCGGAGGAAGGAGAAGGCCCAGGATTGAGGGTCCCCTTGTAGGAGCGAGATAACAATTCCCACTCTCTGCTCTTCACTCCCTGATGATCGAGGCCGAAGCCGAAAATACAATTTACATGCTTCCCTGAAGGTAAAAAATTTGTCTCGCCCACCAGTGAACCTGTCCGGGAGAGCTACTTTAGGTTCAAATCTGGTTTTCTCCGAGGGAGACAAAACTTTGGACTTAATGTCCGTCAGCTCCATGGATAATCCCTGCAACTGCAGAGCCAGCTGAGCTACTGGATCCATGGCAACTGGGAATAATTTTATGGGCCAGTGAAATGTCACGCGGTCTTATGATATGTGTACGATGTCAGTAAACTATTCTTAAAAGAACAACACTCTATACAACATATAGATTAGCAACATCAGCATGTAAATATAGAATAGATTTACCTGACACGATATCCGTTGAACTCAGGGTTAATCTTGAGGACTTGATACACTGTCACAGGAAAGAGGAGGACCGGGGGTCTAACCTGACCCTAAACTGGGGTCCTAACTAATCCCTCACCTTGGAGGTACTGATAATGGTTCAGAGGTCCAAGTCTCCAGCCTAACCCTGTCTCCTATCAGTCCCTGAACCCTGTAATCAGTCCTAAGAAGGATTCTGATTACCACCAAAGGGATATGGGCTGATCTCTGCTAAATACACAGATTAGACATATAGACAGACTGGAGAAAACACAGACTTGCATACACACTCAAACACAGAAGGAACATAAATGATCTGGGATATTAAACTCTAAGCAAGGTGAGCTTAAAACAACTAAGGAGCTCTTTAACTTAAGTCTATACAGATACAATCCTATCTGTGGTCTGCATGAAGAATTTCACTGGCAACTCCCAACACAGACAACCAGAGATTTAAAGGAAACCAATCAACAAATAATTAATTGCAGCCGGGAGAAAACTGCACCCAGTCCCAGAACTGAGCACAGACAGAATTAACTCCCTAACTGCCAAACACAAAGAAACAGCAACTCAGCTGTGAGAAGTCAGAATGTGCAACCGCGACGATCTTCGTGGCGATGCACACATGACAGTACCCCCCAGGGCCGGTGTCAGCACCTGGTGCACCAGGGCAAGTAGCCCTGCGAGGAGAGGTATTATATTTTTTTTAATGTTTGGAGCAATATATGGGGATCATTATACATTGGAGAATTATATATGGGGCCCATCATACACTTGAGCATCATAGATAGGGCCCATTATACACTGGAGCATTATAAATGGGGCACATCATACACTAGAGCATTATAAATGGGGCCCATCATACACTGGAGCATCATATGCGGGGCCCATTATACACTGGAGCATCATATGGGGCCCATTATACACTGGAGCATCATATGGGGCCCATTATATACTAGAGCATTATATGGGGTTAATTATTTATGGGGCATCACATGGAGCCCATTACATATGGAGCATTATATATGGGGCCCATTATATTTGAAGCATTATATGGGGCTCATCACACACTGGAGCATTATAAATGGGGCCCATCATATACTGGAGCATCATATACGGAGCCAAATATACACTGTAGCATCATATGGGGCCCATTATATATGGAGAATTATATAGGCCCATCAAACACTGGAGCAGCATCCATGGGGCCCATCATATACTGGAGCATCATATACGGGCCCAATTATACACTACAGCATCATATGGGGTTCATTATTTATGGGGCATCACTTGGAGCCCATTATATATGGAGCATTATATATGGAGCCCATTTATTTGGAGCATTATATGGGGCTCATCATACAGTGGAGCATTATAAATGGGGCCCATCATACACTGGAGCATCATATACGGGCCCAATTATACACTAGAGCATCATATGGGGCCCATGATATATGGAGCATTATATAGGCCTGTGAGGAAAGGAACCGCCACCATCTTGGATAGGGCCTATACCAGCCTCCATTTTTTTCTGTGCACAGAGCCACAGGCTGCTAACTGCACAGGGACTGTTAGCATATTCAATACGACAGGGTTTGATGTCCACTGTGAAGCAAAAGGGATTTAGTATGCTAAGCAATTCAGGCCCATGTTTGAATAAGAAGGTCATTAGTATGCTTAATTAATTCAGGCCCAAGACAGAATTTCCTGCTCAATATGAATAGCCAGGCCGATTAGTATGCGTGCTTCAAAGTAGAGGCTTCAATTAGATTATACCTGCCAGCCGGACACAGAAACACACTAATTGTATCTTCCAGACACGAAGGCTCCGTTCTAGGATTATGAATTATGAGCACATCTTTGTAGATACATTCTCATAAAAATATCTGTGTGACCCGGCGGACCTCGGCATTTGATGGTGCAACTCCCGAGTCGGTGATGGCTTGGGGGGCTGAGATATAGAGATTGGCCATCCACAATGACCCAATCGGGCCAGGTTTGATATCCATGCGACAGGCAAAACATACTGCATCCGCTGGTACCTCTCGTGTCCTGATCCGATCGTCCAGGAGAAAGTTAACCCCTTTGCTAGATATTGGGAATAAATTCTGCAGGGGGCTAAGGGTGGAGATTATCTTCCCACCCCGGATACAGAGGGGAGGAACCTAGCAGGTTTAAGAACTGTGAGCTATGGGCAGACTGGATCCATTCTCACAGCAGCAAGACCATGGAAAACTAAGGACCAAATGGACAGATCTGCCAAGGGAGCAGCGGTACACATTTTGGGGGACTGTCCAGCAACTAAGACTTTCACCTGGGGATCGCAGAGCTCCCTGCCTCCACATGTCCCTACAACCTGGTAATATTGACCTCTAGCTAATACCTCTAAGCTTTGTACCATTATTGTTGTATTTTACTCTGACTGCAAATCCATTGTAATTCCGTTGTATAGCTTACTGTATATTTCTGTAATTATCTAGTGCGCCCTTAAGGCAATTAAACCATAAAATTAATCTTGGGCTGATGCTTTTACTCTGATCACGAATCTTAGAATACCCAGTGGGTAACAGGACACCCTCCCCGGTGGCCATTCACTCTAGGTGTAGTTCCCTTACTGACCTGAGAGACAAAGGGGGCGCCGGAGAGCTGTGCCTGCCGAGTTACGTCACATTGGTGATGTGGAAGGACGGGGGCCGTCCTTCACATTTGGTGGCAGCGGTGGGATCAGAGTAATAGTGTGCATGGGACCCCTACTCCCAGACACTAAAGACTACCAGCGGTAACTTTTACTGCTGGGGTCTTAAGGTCAGCCCAGCACTAGACGGTCAGAGTGTAAATATAAGAAGTTGTGTGCAAGGTCAGGGTTGCAGCTGTGTCAGTAACCAAAGGTTCCCAAGATGGCAGAAGGCACCAGGAGTAAGGCAAAGGGTGAGGCCAATGCTATGGTCTAAGAGGGGTTCGATACCGATGAAGGCGAGGGGGAGCTCAGCCAGGGCTCCCCAAGGAGCCAGACCCCCGTGCTCAGTCCCTGCCCGTCCCAGCCTGTCCAGATCGGAGGCCCTTTTCCAAGCGGCTATGGCACAGCTCGAGGCTGGTAATGACGCCACCTATGACAGACTCCTGGTGGCGGCAGAGAAAGCTTCGGAGCGTGAGCAAGCAGCCGCAGAGAAAGCAGCACAGTGGGAGCAAGCAGCCGCAGAGAAAGCAGCAGAGCGGGAGCAAGCAGCGGCAGAGAGAGCAGCGGAGCGTGAGCATACAGAACGCCGTGAAGCTGCGGAGTGCCAGCACCGACTGGAGATGGCTCAGCACGGGCCCCCGCTGGACGCTCCAGGCCCACCAGAGACAAGGGCTTCCAAGGTCCGGGCGGAGGACTTTCCCTTGCTTGAAAAGGATGGAGACCTGGATTCCTTTCTGCTGGCCTTTGAGAGGACCTGCCTCCAATATAATCTGGCCCTGGATCAGTGGGCAAGGTACCTGACCCCCCATTTGAGGGGTAAGTCCCTGGAAGTTTTGGGGGACTTAACTGCCGGGGAGGAGCAGGACTACAACAGCATCAAGCGGGCCCTGATCCAGCACTACAACCTCACCCCGGAGTCATACCGCAGGAAGTTCAGGAGCCTGCAGCGGGGCTCAAAAGACACCTGGACAGACCACATGCGGGCCCTGCTGAGAGCTGCGGAGCACTGGACCTCGGGTCTAGAGCTCACTACCCGCCAGGAGGTCCAGGAACTGTTCGTCACGGAGCAGTTCTTGTGGAACTGCCCAGAGGACCTCCAGCAGTTCCTCCGTGACCGGAAACCAAAGGGGGCTTCTACTACAGCCGCCCTGGCAGACGAGTATGCAAACAACAGGGCGCCTGAGCCGAAGAAGCCTGCCAGCAGCACCTGGAGAGGGGGTAAGCCCAATCCTGCCCCGGCCCCATATCCAGCCCCCAGAGTTCAAGGGGTGTAGCCCCCAGCTGCCCTCTCCAAGCCAGGAACAGAACCCATAACTGCAACCAGCCAGGACACTTTAAGGCTGCATGTCCCCAGCGCCACAAGGCCCCATCCCTGTCCCAGAAACTGTCCACTGTTTTGTGTGTGGGAGGGGGTGGTGGGAGGTCCCTGGACAATTACCAACCCATCACCATCGGCCGCTCAGCGGTCATGGGACTGCGGGACACAGGCGCTGAACGAACCCTGGTATGTCCTGAGGTGGTGTCCCCTCAAGACTGGGAAAACCCTTTCCGTCTCCGGAATTGGAGGCGTTGAACCGGCGCTGGCCATCGCCAAGGTGTTTTTGGACTGGGGCGCCAGGAGGGGGATGTGGGAGGTGGGAGTAATGCCAAATATTCCTGCAAATGTGTTGCTTGGGACCGATTTGGGGCGGCTAGTGTCCCAGTATGTGGCCACTGAACCCCCAAGTTCGGCTCCCCAAGAATGTTATGACTCTACTGTGAATGCTAATGTTAATGTATTGAATGTGCCTCCAACAATGGAGGAGGGAGTGAAACCTGATGGTAAGCCATGCACTGACACTACACACACAGGGCTCACAGTGAGGACAGGTGAGGAGGCTGCAGGGGAGAGCTCAGAGGTGAAGGAGGGGCTGCTATGGGCAGTGTAGGGCCCCTAAGTGAACCCAGCCTGCTAAGTCTAGGGCCCCTGCAGGAAGAGGAACAGGCCATGGGGGGAGGGGGCATCCCGGGAGAGGAGCCACCAGGTAGGAACCCAGGGCAGGAGTTCCCCACATCCGGGATGTCAGGAGGTCAGGGAAGTCTGCCTAACCCGGCGACTTGGCCAGGGGACGAGGGGAAGCAGGCGCTACCCGTGGTCTCAGCGGTCATGGCCTCTGTTACCTGGAGTGGGAGCTCCGAAGCCCAAGGGGCCTCGCGGAGGTCCGACGGTTTCTCCCTCTCCGACCAAGTGGCTGCTGGGTCAGACAGCGGCCAGGAGACAGATCCCGGGGAACTGACAGAGGACATGGCAGTTTCATCAATTCTTGCCACATCAAGTCAGGGATTTCAGGCAGCATTGGAAGCTGACGCTAGCCTGAAGACTCTCAAGGAGCAGGCAGCACAGCCTCCCCTGGAGTCCGATCATGAGCGAGTGGTCTGGGACCAGGGACAGCTGTACCGGGTAACGGTCCAGCAGGGTTCACCGGAGGCGTGGCCCAGGGACCGACAGTTAGTGGTACCCCATCCGTTCAGTTCAGAATTGTTGCGGATCGCACATGAGATTCCAATGGCCGGACACCTAGGGATCACTAAAACCAGGGCCAGGCTAGCTCAGCATTTCTACTGGCCTGGAATGAGGACCGAGGTGATAGCCTTCTGCCGTTCGTGTGACACCTGTCAGAGGGTGGGGAAGGCGGGGCCGCGCCCCAAAGTCCCACTGATAACTCTGCCTATCATCGAAGAGCCTTTCTCGAGGGTGGCTGTGGATCTCATTGGACCTCTGTCCACTCCCAGCCGCTCTGGGAAATGCTTCATACTAACAGTAGTGGACTATGCCACCTGGTACCCGGAGGCGGTAGCTTTGTCGTCCATTCGGGCCAACAAAGTGGCCACTGCCTTACTGGAGATTTTCTCCAGAGTGGGGTTCCCCTAGGAAATGCTCACCGACCGAGGGACCCAGTTCATGTCGCAGCTGATGGAGTCTCTCTGTAAGCAGGTACAGGTGCAACATCTGGTAGCCAGCCCATATCACCCACAGACCAATGGCCTGTGTGAGCAGTTCAATGGCGCCTTAAAGCAGATGTTGAAGATGTTGGTCGATTCCCACGGGAGAGACTGGGATCGGTACCTCCCACACCTGCTATTTGCCTACCGGGAGGTCCACAGGCCTCAACGGGGTTCTCCCCCTTTGAGCTCCTGAACGGGCGACGTGTACGGAGGCCCCTTGCTCTGGTGAAGGAAGCATGGGAAGGGGATTTAGCCACCCCTGGAGTGTCGGTCATTGAGTATGTCGTGCGCTTCCGGGACCGAATGATGGCCTTGACACGGCTGGTGCATGTCAATATGGCCCAATATGGCAGAAACGGTGGTACGACCAGAATGCTTGTGAGCGGACCTACCAGGTGGGTCAAAAGGTGTGGGTACTAGTCCCCATACCTCAAAACAAGCTTCAGGTGGCCTGGGAGGGTCCATACCTCGTGCACGAGCAGCTCAACGCCGTCACCTACCTGGTCACACTGGACCACGCCCGTGGAAGGAGGAAGGCCTTCCATGTGAACATGGTGAAGGCTCATCATGAGCGGGAAGCTTGTGCCCACCCAGTGTGCAACCTTCCAGAGGACGGAGAGGCAGAAACCCTCCCGGATCTGCTCATCCAAGCCAAGGCGGGTGGATCCATGTAGGATGTGGGGGTTGGCCACCAGCTCTCGGAGGACCAACGTTCCCAGCTGGGGGTCACCCTACACCCCTTTCGGGAGCTGTTCAGCAGCCTGCCCGGAAGGACTGAGACAGCAGTTCATGACGTGGACACCGGCAATCACCCCCCGATCTGGCGTTCAGCATATCGGGTCTCTCTTGAGGTGCAGCAGCAAATGAGCCAAGAGATAGACGAGATGCTGAAGCTGGGGGTGATCTGTTATGATTTGGTAGCTGAGGAGAGCAGGCAAAAAGGGAAATACACCAGAGAGGTTGGAATCTATGGGATTGCAGTACCCTGACTAACCACCACAACTAAAGGCAGCCGTGGAGCGTACCTAGGTTGGTCCTAGACGCCTCGTCACAGCCTGAGAAGCTAACTACACCTAAAGACAGAAAGAGGAAATACACAGACACAGACAGAAAATAGTATGAGCAAACGTTGGGGCCCAAACTTCCTAAATAGAAAAGGATAGGAAGGACCCTTACTGCAATCCCAAAAAACCCTGAAAAGTACCAACACTACTAATTACAAAAACACCTGAGATCACACAATCTCTACCACCTAAATTAGTTCTCTGGTGTAATAAAACTAAACAGCAGCCACTGAAAAAACTGGAAAAGGCAAATGAACAAACAACAGTGGCTGAACTAAACTGAGAGGAGCACAAGCCCCCGGAGGGGACCCGGCAGACCCCCACAGAAGTGCAGGACAAAATGCAAAAAGCAAGCACAAAAAACTAAAAGAAGAAAATGTCTTATCTGTTAGCAGAAGATGCAGGCACGAAACAGCAAGCTACAAAGTGAACAGGAATCAAAGATGAGACCAGAACAATTGATCACCGGAGACCCTGATGGGAGGGAACCTCCCTTATATAAGACCAGTCAGTAACACCTGATCGCCAATCTTCACAATCTTCATTGGATAGTTCAGTACTGTTTGTAACCACCAGAGGGAGCTTCTGCTCAGAATTCATTTCTAGCACATTCACAACAGTACCCCCCCTTGAGGAGGGGTCACCGAACCCTCATTTGAGCAACCAAGTCGGTCAGGATGAGCTCTGTGATACACACGGATGAGTCTCCTAGCATGGATGCCCGAAGCAAACACCCAAGAATTGTCCTCCTGACCATAACCTCTCCACTTAACCAAATACTGGAGTTTCCGTCTAGAAAAACGAGAATTCAATATTTTCTCAACCACATACTCCAGATTGCCCTCAACCAAAACAGGGTCAGGAGGCACAGCCATAGGAACCATTGGCTCGACAAACCTCTTCAATAAGGACTTGTGGAACACGTTATGGATCTTAAATGTCCCTGGAAGAAGTAAACGAAAGGAAACAGGATTAAGAATCTCCATGATCTTATAAGGTCCAATGAACCTAGACTTAAACTTAGGAGATGAAACTCTCATAGGTATATTTCTTGAGGACAACCAGACCAAGTCCCCCACTTCAAACCGAGGACCATCAGTCCTATGCCGGTTGACAAACCGCTGGGCCCTCTCCTGAGAGAGGGACAACCTCTCCACTACCTGGTCCCAAATCTGCTCCATACGCTCCACAACAGAGTCAACACCTGGACAGACAGAAGCCTCCGTCTGTCCCGAAGAAAATCGAGGGTGAAACCCAAAATTGCAGAAAAATGGAGACATCAAAGTGGCAGAGCTAACCCTATTATTAAGAGCAAACTCAGCCAAAGGCAAAAAAGAGACCCAGTCATCCTGATCAGCAGACACAAAGCATCTCAGATAAGTCTCCAATGTCTGGTTTGTTCTCTCAGTTTGTCCATTGGTCTGAGGATGAAAAGCCGAGGAGAAAGACAATTGAACACCAAGTTTAGAACAAAAAGTCCTCCAAAATCTGGAAACAAACTGGACTCCTCTGTCATACACAATGTTCTCAGGGATGCCGTGTAACCGAACCACATGCTGAAGGAACAAAGGCACCAATTCAGAGGAGGAAGGCAACTTAGGTAATGGCACAAGATGTATCATTTTGGAAAACCTATCACAAATCACCCAGATAACGGTCATTCTCTGAGAAACAGGGAGGTCGGAAATGAAATCCATAGAGATATGGGTCCATGGTCTCTTGGGCACAGGCAATGGCATCAACAAACCACTAGAGCGAGAGCAAGGCTTGGAGCGAGAGCAAGTCCCGCAGGACTGCACAAATTCCCTGACGTCACGAGACAAAGTAGGCCACCAAAAGGACCGACTAACCAAGTCTCTGGTACCAAAAATTCCGGGATGACCGGCCAATGCGGAACAATGAATCTCAGACATCACACTCTTTTTCCACCGGTCTGGGACAAACAATTTCCCAATAGGGCAGCGCTCGGGTTTATCCTCCTGACACCCTTCCAGAGCCAGTCTCAAATTGGGCGAGATGGCGGAAAGAACTACACCCTCTTTCAAAATAACAGCAGGATCAGATAACTCAGGAGAGTCCGCAAGGAAACTCCTCGAGAGGGCATCCGCCTTAAAATTCTTAGTGCCAGGAAGAAAGAAAACCACAAAATTAAAACGTGTGAAAAACAAGGCCCACCTGGCCTGTCTAGGATTAAGTCGCTTGGCTGATTCCAGATAAACCAGATTCTTATGGTCCGTGAGGACCACCACCTGATGTTTGGCTCCCTCCAGCCAATGTCTCCATTCTTCAAAAGCCCACTTCATGGCCAATAACTCCCGATTACCCACGTCATAATTACGTTCATTTGGAGAAAATTTTCGAGAGAAAAAGGCACAAGGGTTACTTTTAGAGGTCTCTGGATCTCTTTGGGACAAAACAGCACCTGCCCCAATTTCAGAGGCATCAACCTCCACCTGAAATGGCAGAGAAATATCAGGCTGCCGTAGAACAGGAGCATGAAGTGAATCCTCTGCTTAAGTTCCTGAAACGCAGAGACATGCCTCAGGAGGCCAATTTGCACATCAGAACCCTTTTCGGTCAAATCAGTCAATGGTTTAACAAAAACAGAGAAATTACCAATAAATTTACGATAAAAATTGGCAAAACCAAGAATCTTGAAGAGCCTTTAATGAAGTATGTTGGACCCAATCACAGAATGCCTGAACCTTGACCGGTCCCATTTCAATAACAGATGGGGGCAAAATGAATCCCAAAATGAGATCCTCTGTACGCCAAAAAGAACATTGATCCTTCACATACA
>JARQOD010010845.1:0-25741 GCA_033576555.1 Oophaga sylvatica
AAATAGATAGGGGGCCGCACTGTGGAGAGGACGGGCAGGTGATAGACAGAAATGAGGGAGGAGATGTAGGGGGGCCGCACTGTGGAGAGGACGGGTAGGTGATAGACAGAAATGAGGGAGGAGATGTAGGGGGGCTGCACTGTGGAGAGGATGGGTAGGTGATAGATAGAAATGAGGGAGGAGATGTAGGGGGGCCGCACTGTGGAGAGGACGGGTAGGTGATATATAGAAATGAGGGAGGAGATGTAGGGGGGCCGCACTGTGGAGAGGACGGGTAGGTGATATATAGAAATGAGGGAGGAGATGTAGGGGGGCCGCACTGTGGAGAGGATGGGCAGGTGATAGACAGAAATGAGGGAGGAGATGTAGGGGGGCCTCACTGGGGAGAGGACTGGAGGTGATAGATAGAAATGAGGGAGGAGATGTAGGGGGGCTGCACTGTGGAGAGGACTGGCAGGTGATAGACAGAAATAGGGAGGAGATGTAGGGGGGCCGCACTGTGGAGAGGACGGGTGGGTGATAGACAGAAATGAGGGAGGAGATGTAGGGGGGCCGCACTGTGGAGAGGACGGGCGGTGATAGACAGAAATGAGGGAGGAGATGTAGGGGGGCTGCACTGTGGAGAGGACGGGCAGGTGATAGACAGAAATGAGGGAGGAGATGTAGGGGGGCCGCACATGTGGAGAGGACGGGTAGGGTGATAGACAGAAATGAGGGAGGAGATGTAGGGGGGCTGCACTGTGGAGAGGACGGGCAGGTGATAAACAGAAATGAGGGAGGAATTAGGGGGGGCCCACTGTGGAGAGGACGGGTAGGTGATAGACAGAAATGAGGGAGGAGATGTAGGGGGGCTGCACTGTGGAGAGGACGGGTAGGTGATAGATAGAAATGAGGGAGGAGATGTAGGGGGCTGCACTGTAGAGAGGACGGGTAGGTGATAGACAGAAATGAGGAGAGATGTAGGGGGCTGCACTGTGGAAAGGACGGTGGGTGATAGACAGAAATGAGGGAGGAGATGTAGGGGGCCGCACTGGGGAGAGGACGGGCAGGGTAATATATAGAAATGAGGGAGGAGATGTAGGGGGGCGCACTGTGGAGAGGACAGGAGGGTGATAGAAATGAGAGGAGATTTAGGGGGGCTGCATCTGTGGAGAGGACGGGTAGGGTGATAGACAGAAATGAGGGAGGAGATGTGGGGGGCCGCACTGTGGAGAGGACGGGTAGGTGATAGACAGAAATGAGGAGGAGATGTAGGAGGCCGCACTGGGGAGAGGACGGGTAGGTGATAGACAGAAATGAGGGAGGAGATGTAGGGGGCCGCACTGGGAGAGGACAGGTAGGGTGATAGATAGAAATGAAGTAGGAGATTTAGGGGGGCTGCACTGTGGAGAGGACGGGTAGGGTGATAGACAGAAATGAGGGAGGAGATAAAGGGGGGCCGCACTGAGGAGAGGACGGGCAGGGTAATATATAGAAATGAGGGAGATGTAGGGGGGCCGCACTGTGGAGAGGACGGGTAGGTGATAGACAGAAATGAAGGAGGAGATGTAGGGGGGCCGCACTGTGGAGAGGACGGGTAGGTGATAGACAGCAAATGAGGGAGGAGATGTAGGGGGGGGCCGCACTGTAGAGAGGACGGGTAGGTGATAGACAGAAATGAGGGAGGAGATGTAGGGGGGCTGCACTGTGGAGAGGATGGGTAGGTGATAAACAGAAAATGAGGGAGGAGATGTAGGGGGGCCGCACTGTGGAGAGGACGGGTAGGTGATAGACAGAAATGAGGAGGAGATGTAGGGGGGCCGCACTGTGGAGAGGACGGGTAGGTGATAAACAGCAAATGAGGAAGGAGATGTAGGGGGGCTGCACTGTGGAGAGGACGGGTAGGTGATAAACAGCAAATGAGGGAGTAGATGTAGGGGGGCCGCACTGTGGAGAGGACGGGTAGGTGATTGACAGAAATGAGGAAGAGATGTAGGGGGGGTGCTGCACTGTGGAGAGGACGGGTGGGTGATAGACAGAAATGAGGGAGGAGATGTAGGGGGGCCGCACTGTGGAGAGGACGGGTAGGTGATAAACAGCAAATGAGGGAGGAGATGTAGGGGGGGCTGCACTGTGGAGAGGACAGGTAGGTGATAAGCAGCAAATGAAGGAGGAGATGTAGGGGGGCCGCACTGTGGAGAGGACGGGTAGGTGATAAACAGCAAATGAGGGAGGAGATGTAGGGGGGCTACACTGTGGAGAGGACGGGTAGGTGATAAACAGCAAATGAGGGAGGAGATGTAGGGGGGCCGCACTGTGGAGAGGACGGGTAGGTGATAGACAGGAATGAGGAGGAGATGTAGGGGGGGGTGCTGCACTGTGGAGAGGACGGGTGGGTGATAGACAGAAATGAGGGAGGAGATGTAGGGGGGCCCGCACTGTGGAGAGGACGGGCGGGTGATAGACAGAAATGAGGGAGGAGATGTAGGGTTGCTGCACTGTGGAGAAGAGGGAGGAGTTAGGGGGCGCACTGGGATGCGGTAGGTACAGCAAATGAGGGAGGAGATGTAGGGGGGCCGCACTGGGGAGAGACGGGTAGGTGATAAAAAGACATAGCATGAGGGGAGGAGATGTAGGGGGGCCGCACTGGGGAGAGGACGGGTAGGTGATAGAAGAAATGAGGGGGGAGATGTAGGGGGCGCACTGGGGAGAGACGGGTGTGATAGAAGAAATGAGGGAGGAGATGTAGGTGGGCCGCACTGGGGGAGGCTGGGTGATAGACAGAATGAGGGAGGAGATGTAGGGGTGCCGCACTTGGAGAGGACGTGGGTGATAGACAGAAATGAGGGAGAGAGATGTAGGGGGGCCGCACTGGGGAGAGGACGGGTAGGTGATAGACAGAAATGAGGGAGGAGATGTAGGGGGGCCGCACTGGGAGAGGACGGGTGGGTGATAGACAGAAATGAGGGAGGAGATGTAGGGTGCCGCACTTAACTGGGGAGGAAGACAGGTAGGGTGATAGAAGTAATGAGGGAGGAGAATGTAGGGGGGCCGCACTGTGGAGGGACGGGTAGGTGATGACAGAAATGAGGGAGGAGATGTAGGGGGGCGCACTGTGGAGAGGACGGGTAGGTGATAGATAGAAATGAGGGAGGAGATGTAGGGGGAGGCCGCACTTTGGAGAGGATGGGTGGTGATAGAAGAAATGAGGGAGGAGATGTAGGGGGCGCACTGGGGAGAGGACAGGCAAGGTGAGGTGATAGACAGAATGAGGGAGGAGATGTAGGGGGGCCACACTGTGGAGCGGACGGGTAGGATAGACAGAATGAGGGAGGAGATGTAGGGGGGCGCACTGCACGGAGAGGACGGGTAGGTGATAGACAGAAATGAGGGAGGAGATGTAGGGGAGCTGCACTTTGGAGAGGAGGGTAGGTGATAGATAGAAATGAGGGAGGAGATGTAGGGGGCCGCACTGGGGAGAGGACGGTGGGTGATAGACAGAAATGAGGGAGGAGATGTAGGGGGCCTGCACTATGAATGGACGGGTAGGGTGATAGAAGAGGAGGAGATGTAGGGGGACATGGGAGAGGAGGTAGGTGATAGACAAAAGAGGGAGGGTGTAGGGGCCGCACTGCAGAGAGGACGGGTAGGTGATAGACAGAAATGAGGGAGGAGATGTAGGGGAGCTGCACTATGGAGAGGACGGGTAGGTGATATATAGAAATGAGGGAGGAGATGTAGGGGGGCCGCACTGGGGAGAGCTTTGTGGGTGAGAACCAGTACTTTGAATTGGATCCTATAATGAATGGGCAGCCAGTATAAGGACTGGCGAAGTGCGGAGGCGTCCGAGTACCGATTAGCCAGGTGGATGACCCTGGCTGCTGCATTAAGGATGGACTGGAGAGGGAAAAGTCGAGTAACGGGAAGGCAAAGTAATAGAGCGTTACAGTAGTCCAAGTTGGAGTGGATCAATGCTACAGTGAGGGTTTTTGTTGCTTCCATGGTGAGAAGAGGGCGGATTCTGAGATGTTCTTTAGGTGTAGGCAGCAAGAGCGGGCAAGAGATTGTATATGGGAGGTGAAGGAGAGATTGGTGTCAAACATAACACCCAGAAAGCGAGCCTGCTGCCGGGGTGTTATTATGGTGCTGCCCATGGAGAGGGAAATGTCAGATTTAGGGAGGTTAGTAGATGGCGGGAGCAGAAGAAGTTCAGTTTTGGAGAGGTTGAGTTTCAGATAGAGAGCGGACATGACAGTCAGTGTGTTCTGTAGTACAGCGAGGGTAAGGTCGGGGGATGATGTGTATAGTTGTGTGTCATCAGCATAAAGAGGGTACTGAAAGCCAAATCTGCTGATGGTTTGTCCAACTGGGGCCGTGTACAGAGAGAAGAGAAGGGGGCCAAGGACTGAGTCCTGGGGTACCCCGAGAGGAAGAGGAGATGAAGTGGAGCCAGAGAACAAAACACTAAAGGAGAGGTCAGAAAGATAGGAAGAGAACCAGGAGAGAGCAGTGTCCTTAATGCCTAGTGACTGGAGCCTAGAGAGTAGGAGACGGTGGTCAACAGTGTCGAAAGTGCAGAAAGGTCGAGAAGAATGAGCAGAGAGTGGTCACGTTACGTTTTGCTGTCAGAAGGTCATTGGTCACTTTGATGAGTGCAGTTTCAGTCGAATGTAGGGGTCGGAAGCCGGACTGTGAAGGGTCTAGGAAGGAGTGAATGGAGAGGTATCAGGTAAGGCGGGAGTAGACTAGGTGCTCCAAGAGTTTAGAGATGAAGGGGAGGTTGGAGACTGGTCTGTAGTTGTTTGTGCAGGATGGGTCGAGAGCAGGTTTCTTTAGCAATGGAGTAACGATGGAGTGTTTGAAGGAGGATTGGAAAATGCCAGAGGAGAGTGAGAGATTAAAGATTATAGTTAGGTGAATTGTGACAACTGGAGAGAGACTGGAGGAGATGTGAGGGAACGGGGTCGGTAGTGCATGTAGTCGGACGAGAGGAAGGAGTCTGGAGACTTCTTCTATGATGGGATCAAATGTGGAGAGTGAACCAGGGAAAATGCAGGGAGGGATGGGAGTCACAGCACTTGGTGGTTGGGAGCAGATTTCCTGATGGATATTATCTAATTTTTCTATAAAGTGGGAGGCCAGGTCATTAGCACAAATATCTGTGATAAGGGCTTGTGCTTTTGGCCTGAGAAGGGAGTGAGGTGTCAAAAAGTTTCTTGGGGTTGTTGGCTAGTGAGGAGATCAGGGTGGTTTAGTAGGTCTGTTTGGCGAGGTGAAGGGCAGCATTATAGGTTCTTAACATAAATTTGAAGTGGATGAAGTCTTCTGGTGTGCGGGTTTTTCTCCAGAGGCGTTCAGCACTCCTAGAGCATCACTGGAGAAGTTGAGTTTGCGATGTGAGCCAGGGCTGTTTTACTGTGTGTTTGGAGGTTCTGATGGTGAGCGGCGCTACTTGGTCAAGGGTGCTTCTAAGAGTGTCATTGTAGTGATGTGCAAATTGCCTCTTCAGAGAAAAAGAGGACTTGAACTCTATAGCGCCACCTGTTGGAAGTAGCAATCCTACAAGTCACAATCAACCCTTTAACGAGTTTTGCCATATGGCTTAAGATAAAAGCCATGAACAGCCAGATTAGGACAGGAAAAAGGGGAGATTAGGGACAGTGATGAGTGTAGGGAGTCTGAAAGTGTCTGAGGGTTAATGGCTTGTAGATTTCTGAATGTGTGGTAGGTAGGAGTGCGCTCGGGTGGTCGAGGATTTGTGAGCGTGAAGGAGAGAATATTGTGGTCAGAGAGTGGAAGAGGTGAGTTATTTAGGTGGGAGATTGAACAGAGCCGGACAAAGACCAGGTCAAGGGTGTTACCGTCCTTGTGTGTCTCAGAGGTTGAAATCTGTGAGAGGCCTAGAGAAGTTGTTAGTGATAGAAGCTGGGATGCAGATGTGGAAGTGGGGCTTTTAATGGGGATGTTGAAGTCTCCAAGGATAAGGGTTGGTAGTTCTGAGGACATTAAGTGCGGCAGCCAGGCTGAGAAGTGGTCAAGGAACTGGGTGGGCGAGCCTGGGGGCCGATATATGACCGCTACTCTGAGGGAGAGGGGACGGAAGAACCTGATGGTGTGGACCTCAAAAGTTGGGAATTAGAGTGATGGAATTGGGGGGATGACTTGGAAAGTGCATTGTGGGGACAGGAGTATGCCAACTCCACCACCATGTCTGTTTTTGGGTCTCGGGGAATAAGAGAATTGTAAGCCACCATGGAAAATGGCAGCAGGGAGACCGTGACAGAATCCTGAATCCAGGTTTCAGTGAGGGCCAACAGATGAAGAGAGTTGTTCAGAAAGTAGTTGTGCAGGAAGGAAGCTTGTTACATACAGACCGTGGATTCCAGAGGGCACAATTAAAAGAAGATGAGGGAGTGCAAGTAATATTAATATGATCATTATGGTTTCGATATGAGGTAGGGTAGGGGTTGAGGTTGGGGGACGGTGGACCAGGGTTGGGGGAGATATCCCCTGAAATCAGTAGGAGTAGGAAGATAAAGAGCAAGTAGTTGTTGGAATTGTAAGTAGTTTTTTTCTGCGTTGTGTTTGGGCAAGATGGGTGTCACGCTCACACCGTGGCTGATGGGCGTGAGCCAGGGGGTTGTGGCCCCACTATGCCACAAACCAGACTACCCTGGAAGGGGCTTGACTAGGACAGCTGCCTTGGTCTTCACTGGAGCCTCTGATGGTGAGGTCAGGCTTGTGTGGCAGGCAGCTGCCAGGTGCCACTTCAGGGTGGTGTCTGGCTGTGGCTGCTGATCCCACTTGGGGAGACGGTGGCACGGATGAGACACAGGGCTGCCAGGCACGGATGAGACATAGGACTGGCAGGCACGGATGAGACACAGGGCAGGCAGGCACGGATGAGACAGGTTTCTACATGTTCCTCCATACTCCATTCCTTTCTGTCTGTACCAGTACCTGCTGTGTGAATAGGTCTCTACCTGTCCCTCCATATACCATTCCTTCTAGTCAGTCTCTGTATCTACAGTTGCTGCGTGAACAGGTCTCTACCTGTTTCTCCATACACCATTCCTTCCAGTCAGTTCCAGTATCTGCATTTGCTGTCTCATCCATGCCTGACCGTCCTGTGTCTCATCCGTGCCTGCCTGCCCTGTGTCTCATCCGTGCCTGCCTGCCCTGTGTCTCATCCGTGCCTGCCTGCCCAGGTCTCACCTGTCCACCTCCTGCGTTGTCTACCGTTGCCCTGCCAGGTCTCACCGTTCCATACCCTGCCTTCCAGTCGTTCATATCGCATTGCTGTCCATCCATGCCTGCCGTCGTGTCTCATCGTGCCTGCTGCCTGTGTCTCATCCGTGCCTGCCTGCCCTGTGTCTCATCCGTGCCTGCCTGCCCTGTGTCTCATCCGTGCCTGCCTGCCCTGTGTCTCATCCGTGCCTGCCTGCCCTGTGTCTCATCCGTGCCTGCCTGCCCTGTGTCTCATCCGTGCCTGCCTGCCCTGTGTCTCATCCGTGCCTGCCTGCCCTGTGTCTCATCCGTGCCTGCCTGCCCTGTGTCTCATCCGTGCCTGCCTGCCCTGTGTCTCATCCGTGCCTGCCTGCCCTGTGTCTCATCCGTGCCTGCCTGCCCTGTGCTCATCTCCGTGCCTGCCTGCCCTGTGTCTCATCCGTGCCTGCTAGTCCTATGTCTCATCCGTGCCTGGCAGCCCTGTGTCTCATCCGTGCCACCTCTCCCCAAGTGGGATCAGCAGCCACAGCCAGACACCACCCTGAAGTGGCACCTGGCAGCTGCCTGCCACACAAGCCTGACCTCACCATCAGAGGCTCCAGTGAAGACCAAGGCAGCTGTCCTAGTCAAGCCCCTTCCAGGGTAGTCTGGTTTGTGGCATAGTGGGGCCACAACCCCCTGGCTCACGCCCATCAGCCACGGTGTGAGCGTGACACCCATCTTGCCCAAACACAACGCAGAAAAAAACTACTTACAATTCCAACAACTACTTGCTCTTTATCTTCCTACTCCTACTGATTTCAGGGGATATCTCCCCCAACCCTGGTCCACCGTCCCCCAACCTCAACCCCTACCCTACCTCATATCGAAACCATAATGATCATATTAATATTACTTGCACTCCCTCATCTTCTTTTAATTGTGCCCTCTGGAATCCACGGTCTGTATGTAACAAGCTTCCCTTCCTGCACAACTACTTTCTGAACAACTCTCTTCATCTGTTGGCCCTCACTGAAACCTGGATTCAGGCAGGCATGGATGAGACACAGGGCAGGCAGGCACGGATGAGACACAGGGCAGGCAGGCACGGATGAGACACAGGGCAGGCAGGCACGGATGAGACACAGGGCAGGCAGGCACGGATGAGACACAGGGCAGGCATGGCATGGATGAGACAGCAAATGCAGATACTGGAACTGACTGGAAGGAATGGTGTATGGAGAAACAGGTAGAGACCTGTTCACGCAGCAACTGTAGATACAGAGACTGACTAGAAGGAATGGTATATGGAGGGACAGGTAGAGACCTATTCACACAGCAGGTACCGGTACTGGTACAGACAGAAAGGAATGGAGTATGGAGGAACATGTAGAAACCTGTTCACACAGGAGGAGAACCGCAAGGCTGCGGAGAAGGGCTGTAGAGCCGCAAGAGGTACTGCAGAGGCAGGAGCAAAGCAGAGCGAAACCGCAAGATATACGGAGAGGAGCTGCAGCAAGAGATTGCTGCAGTGGCAGGAGCGAGGCAGAGTGGAACCGCAAGATATGCAGAGAGGAGCTGCAGCAACAGATTATTGCAGCTGCAGTAGGGAAACAGAGCGGAACCGCAAGATATGCGTTGAGGAGCTGCAGCAAGAGATTGCCGCAGCTGCAGGAGCAGAGCAGAACCGCAGGAGTGCGGACAAAGGGCATAGAGAGATACAGAGAGACCACAAGGCAAGACACAGCAGGAAAAAAAACACAGACAAGGAGACCAAGAGACAAAGGTAGGACTGAGTTCAGACAAGGTGAGGGCTCGAGACAAGGTACAGAGACAAAGACACAGGGTCCAGGAAATTCTGCCTCCTGGAGGGTGGGCAAACAGGTACAAGACAAAGCTAGGAGTGAAGCCTCCAAGATGGAGGAACACAAAGCAAGACCTGGCTGCTCAGTAGCAAACCACTAACTGAGCTAACACATTGCACAGGCAAGATCCACAGGGTGGAGCTGCCCTAAATACTAGAGGGCTAATGGTAATTGGTCAGTCAGGTGCACCCTGACTCCATAAGAACCAGAGAGTTCTGGCACCGCCCCCCTATGGACCCAGCCATGAGACATGCAGAGAGCAGGCAGGAGACAAGAGGCACAATGCATGGGGCTGGCAGCAGACAGAAATCACAGCATGCCCTGGAGCAGTGAGCAAGTTGGTTTGTGGGGAATGGGAGGCCATGCAGTGATTACAGCAGGGTTGTTACAATGGGCTGAGGTTTTTCAGGAAGGTGAGGCGTGCATGGGAGCTGTACATGGGAGAGGGAAGTAAAGAGGGGCTGATGTGTATGAGTGGAGATGGAGGGGGGATGGGGCGGTGAATGTGGATTGCAAGGGAACACAGAAGGATAGAAATAAAGCACATGGCTAAAAGGGAGAGCAAAGTGTGGGTTACCTGACTCCTGCCCTGACTAACTGCCACGGATAACTGCTGTTTGCATGATGCTTTGCTTATAGGATGCTTGCGTGCTGCACCCACACTGCGTGCACCCCTTAGAATGCTACTAAATATATAGGCCACACTACAGGGTCAGGAGAGAGGGATTGTGGGAGCTGGTCTAGGATAATTTGGCAGCTGGGGCCAGCATACCAGGGGGTGGTTAGATGATCAAAGGCACTAGACCTGGCTAAATCTATATGCTATAGCACCTTCCACTTGATAAGATCTAGAGAGGCCCCAGTCACGGATACAACAAATGAATTATACCAAACCTTTAGCAGGCACATTAAAATATGTAGAAAAATGGTAAAGCAGCAGATGACAGCAAGCAGAAGTATGGAGTTGTACCATTAGGATATAGTGCAGCAGAAAAGAGCCACCAGAGGTGGGGATTGTACCATTCAGGCTGCTTGTTAACAATGAATGGAGTGAGACATGCAAAGAGGATTAATTCAGAGGTGGAATGTACTGGAGCATTATAAGAGCGGCTGATATCAGTCACATATGATGTAATGTCTGGAGGTTATATCAGTACTGGAGCGTTATAAGAGGAGCTGATATCAGTCACATATGATGTAATGTCTGGAGGTTATATCAGTACTGGAGCGTTATAAGAGGGGCTGATATTATTATTATTATTTTACATTTATATAGCGCCATTTATTCCATGGCGCTTTACATATGAAAAGGGGAAAAATATAGACAGGTACAATAAACATGTGCTGGACAAGGGACACACAAGTACAGAAGGAGAGAGGACCCTGCCCGCGAGGGCTCACAGACTGCAGGGATGGGTGAGAATACACTAGGAAAGGGTAGAGCTGGTCGTACGATGGTTCAGTACACTGAGGATCATTGCAGGTTGTAGGCTTGTCGGAACAGGTGGGTCTTCAGGTTTTTCTTGAAGGTCTCCGTTGTTGGTGAAAGTCTGATGTTTTGCGGCAGGGAGTTCCAGAGTATGGGGGAAGCCCGGGAGAAGTCTTGTATGCGTTTATGGGAAGAAGAGATGAGGGGGGAGTCGAGAAGGAGATCTTGAGAGGATCGAAGGTTGCGTGTAGGTAGGTAGCGGGACACCATGTCACAGATGTATGGAGGAGAAAGGTTGTGGATGGCTTTGTATGTCATGGTTAAGGTTTTGAACTGGAGCCTCTGGGCAATAGGGAGCCAGTGAAGGGCCTGGCATAGGGGGGAGGCTGGGGAATAGCGGGGAGACAGGTGGATTAGTCGTGCAGCAGAGTGCAGGATGGATTGGAGTAGTGCCAGAGTGCTAGAGGGGAGGCCAGACAGTAGGAGGTTGCAGTAGTCGAGGCGGGAGATGATAAGGGCGTGCACTAGTGTTTTTGTGGTTTCATGGTTGAGGAATGAGCGGATCCGGGAAATATTTTTGAGTTTGAGGCGGCAGGAGGTGGCGAGGGCTTGGATATGTGGTTTGAAAGAGAGGGCAGAGTCGATGATCACCCCAAGGCACCGAGCATGTGGGACTGGGGAAAGCGAGCAGCCATTGACATTGATGGATAGGTCTGGTGAAGGGGTAGAGTGAGGTGGGGGAAAGATGATGAATTCTGTTTTGTCCATGTTCAGTTTGAGAAAGCGAGCAGAAAAGAAGGCTGAGATAGCAGACAGACACTGTGGGATTTTGGTCAGTAGGGAGGTGAGGTCAGGTCCAGATAGGTAGATCTGCGTGTCATCGGCGTAGAGGTGATACTGCAAGCCGTGTTATTCTATGAGCTGTCCCAGGCCGAAGGTGTAGATGGAGAAGAGTAGGGGTCCTAGGACTGAGCCTTGAGGAACACCGACAGACAGGGGATGAGGTGAGGAGGTGGTGTGTGAGAGGGAGACACTAAATGTTCGGTCTGTTAGGTATGATGAGATCCAGGATAGGGCCAGGTCTGTGATGCCAAGAGATGAGAGAATCTGTAGCAGGAGGGAATGGTCCACAGTGTCGAAGGCAGAAGACAGGTCCAGGAGAAGGAGGACAGAGTAGTGTCGCTTGCTCTTGGCGGTTAGCAGGTCGTTAGTGACTTTAGTTAGGGCAGTTTCAGTTGAGTGATGCGGTCGAAAGCCGGATTGTAACCGGTCAAAGAGGGAACAGGAAGAAAGGTGGGAGGATAGTTCAAGATATACATGCTGTTCCAGTAGTTTTGAGGCATAAGGGAGAAGAGATATCGGGCGATAGTTAGACGCAGAGGATGGGTCAAGGGAGGGCTTTTTGAGGATCGGTGTGATTGAAGCATGTTTGAAGGATGAAGGAAAGACACCATTTGTAAATGAAAGGTTGAAGAGGTGTGTGAGAGTAGGGATGAAGACTGTGGCAAAGTTAGGAATGAGGTGGGACGGGAGTGGGTCAAGTGCGCAAGTGGTGAGGTGTGATCTTGACAGGAGAGTGGAGAGCTGATCTTCTGTCATGGTGGTGAAGCTGGTTTTGGAAGAACAGGGCTGAGTGGCTAAGAGGGGTATTGGGGGCTGCGGGCCAAAGCCTTCTCTGATAGTATCAATCTTTTGCTTAAAGAAGGAGGCAAAGTCTTCGGCAGAAATGAGAGGAGAGGGAGGAGGTGCTGTGGGATGGAGTAGAGAATTGAAAGTGTTGAAGAGCTGTTTAGGGTTGTGAGACAGGGAGGATATGAGAGATGCGAAGTAAGTTTGTTTTGCGGCAGAGAGCGTGGACTTGAAGCTGGCGAGGGACTGCTTGTATGCGTTGAGGTGCTCGGTAGAATGGGTTCTCTTCCATCTCCGCTCGGTAACCCTGGAAGCCCGTCTCAGTTCTTTGGTCAGGCCGGTCACATATCAGTATATCAGTCACATATGATGTAATGTCTGGAGGTTATATCAGTACTGGAGCGTTATAAGAGGGGCTGATATCAGTCACATATGATGTAATGTCTGGAGGTTATATCAGTACTGGAGCGTTATAAGAGGGGCTGATATCAGTCTGGAGGAGATATCAGTGACGCCGTCTCTTTGATCTCACCTGCACTGTGATGCAATACCTCATTTAGCATGGCCACCAGTGCCCCCTGTGGACACATGTTGTATAGCAGGGCTGGGTACCTGATAGGGATGATGGTCTCGGAGACGGCTGCCTCTGTCTGCGTTTCTGAAGAGCTGACCTCAGGATGAGCTTCTGTGGCTTCACTGACCACTGGCCGCCTCGAAGCGTCATCTAAGGCACATGGCGAGTGTGAGACACGGTGACACCCCGCATTATAGAGCAGGATGCTGGCACTTACCATGAGCGGCGTCCTCTGGTGTCTGGGTGTTGGCGTCTCGGAATGTATCCACAGTTTCCCGTCGTTCCTCTTGGATACATTCTGCATGTTTCGGGGTCCCTGTGCTGCCCAACGCCGGTTCTCGGGGTACCGGGGAGCTCAGTCTCCTCAGGACGTGTCTGATCTCCTGATCTGCTCGCTGGAGAGAAGCTCGGATACAATCGTCCAATCCAGCTGTGCCCCCTACAGACGGTGGCAATGTCAGTAAGTCATGTGATGCCTGAGCACAGCCTCCCGTTGCTGGGTGCAGGGTCATGTGACGGTGCGGTGTACACCATACGCCACCACACACACTAACTATCTGCACAATCTGTATTCACTGAAGACACTGACAAAAACTGTGACAGCTGGTGCTTATAAGAGTCTACGGAGAGGGTAAGGAGCTAAAGGCAGACCTACAGGGGGTGGAGCTAAAGGCAGATCTAGAGGGGGAGGAGCTAGAGGCAGATTTAGAGGGGAAGGAGCTGAAGGCAGACCTAGAGGGGGAGGAGCTGAAGGCAGACCTAGAGGGGGAGGAGCTGAAAGCAATCCTAGAGGGGGAGGAGCTAGAGGCAGACCTACAGGGGGAGGAGCTGAAGGCAGATCTAGAGGGGAAGGAGCTGAAGACAGACCTAGATGGGAAGAAGCTAGAGGGGGAGGAGCTGAAGGCAGACCTAGAGGGGAGGAGCTGAAGGCAGACCTAGAGGGGAGGAGTGAAGGCAGACCTAGAGGGGGAGGAGATGAAGGCAGACGTAGATGGGGAGGAGCTGAAGGCAGACCTAGAGACGGAGGAGCTAATGGCAGAACTAGAGGGGAAGAAGCTAGAGGAAGACCTAGCGGGGGAGGAGCTGAAGAAAGACCTAGAGAGGGAGTAGCTAGAGGTAGACCTAAAGGGGGAGGAGCTATGCAGACCAGAGAGGGAGGAGCTGAAGGCAGACCCTGAGAGAGAGGAGCTGAAGGCAGACCTAGAGAGAGAGGAGCTAGAGAGGGAGGAGCTGAAGGCAGACCTAGAGAGAGAGGAGCTAGAGAGGGAGGAGCTGAAGGCAGATCTAGAAGTGGAGGAGCTAGAGGAAGAGCTATAGGGGAGGTGCTGATGGCAGACCTAGAGGGGAGGAGCTAGAGGCAAAGCTAGAGGGGGAGGAGCTAGAGGGAAATCTAGAGAGGGAGGAGTTGAATGCATGCACAGACATATTTAGTTTTTTACCATTGATTTAAAGTGACTATCACCAGTTCTTTGTATGTAATCTGAGAACAGCACAATGTAGGAGCAGAGACCCTCATTCCAGAGATGTCACTTATTGGGCTGTTTTGCTGTTTCTATACAATTAGTGTTTTATCAGCAGGCAGTCATCACTGCAGGACTACATGCCTCTTAGTCCAACCACTCCCCCAGCACTGATTAGCAACTCTGTTACTGTACACAGAAAGCTGTGGTGTGTGGGTTATACACAGCTCAGCAGTCCGAGCTCTGCTACATCTGCAGCAGAGAAGACTATCACTATCCCAACTGCTGCACCCAGTGATCCAAGTGACAACATGCATTCTGGACACCCCTCAAATCCTAGTCAGCCATGTGTGCTAATCTCTGCGTGACAAATCGATCTCTTTATCCCCTTCACAAACAATGCGCCAGTACATGTACAGCGTATGTGCTGTCTCTCTCTCTTTTAATGTGTCGCGCTGGAAGCGGACTAATCTTTCCCGGCACCATGTCAAGCTGCTTTTGAACAACCTGACAGTCTGCGGATCACTCCTGTGGTGTTAACCATGTTACAATGTTGCGTCAAATTCCACGTGAAACGCTGCTTTTATGTGATCGCAGCGCTGGACAGGTGTTCACCTAAATCACCCGCCCACTATCGAACAACGCATGTCACATGCGAACACATGGGCGCCGTGTGTTGGCAGATGACACCTGGGGTCTGCAGGAGACTCACGTGTGTTGGTCATTACCGGATTTCAGAGTGTCCAAATGGAAGGCGCTCATAAGGGCGGCAAATTCGCTCGCAAAGCGCATTTCCGTGGCATGCTACATGACATGCAAAGAATCTGATCATTGCCTGTATGTAGCAGTCGATCGGATTATGGCAGTTTCTAGTCTTTCATGGAAACTATTAAAGCATGCCAAAAGTAAAAAAAAAAAAAATAAATAAAAAAATTTTTTTTTTAAATATGTAAAAAAAAAAAAATCATCTCCATTTGCCCCATTCAAAATAAAATAATAAAAAATACACATTTGTACAATTGGTAAATGATGTCTCAAAAAAAAAGTTAAAACGCCATAATTACGTTTTTTTTGGTCGCCGCAACATTACATTAAAATGCAATCACGGGCGATCAAAAGATCGTATCTGCACCAAAATTGTATCAATAAAATTGTCAGCTCGGCGCGCAAAATATAAGCCTTCAACCAACCAGAGATCACTAAAAATAGAGACGCCATGGGTATCGGAAAATGCACCGCCCTACATACCATCCTCTCGTCTCTGTCTACCACCCTACCAATCCTCTCCACACTGCTGCACTGCCCTACATCTCCTCCTCATCACTGTCTACCACCCTAACCGTCCTCTACACGGTGCTGCATTGCCCTTCATCTCCTCCTCATCTCTATCTAGCTGCAGTTATTTCAAAGCCTGACAATTAACATCCATCTCCTCTCTTCACACAGGTACAATCTCTACAATCTCTGCTTGCTGTGATCTGGCTTTTACCCCTGCAATATTTCCTTTAATGGTACAATCTCTACAATCTCTGCTTGCTGTGATCTGGCTTTTACCACTGCAACATTTCCTTTAATGGTATATAACAGTGCCTGCTGAAGGTTTGCTAAATTAATTTGTTGCATTGTATTCAAAACTTACTGCTGTATAGCCATGCTGGGGCCAGTGGAGATGCTATCAGGTGCAAGGTGTTACCAGCATATGGATGTAGCCAGGCCCTGTGCCTTTGATTGTCTAAGCTTCCCTGGTGTGCTGGCCAGCTGCTAATTTATCCCAAAGCAGCTCCCACAATCCCTCTCGCCTGATCCTCTACTCAGTCCTATATATTCAGTAGCAGCCTAAGGGGGGCACGCTGTGGGGTCTGGCACGCATCATCTCCCTGCAGCAGAAGTATCATGAAGCTGCAGTTATTTCAATGGCAGTTAGTCACGGCAGGAGTCAGGATCCCACACTACGTCTCTTTTGGGTATGTCTGCTGAGTAAGCACTTCTAATTACTTGTACCTGGCTTTTCTATTACCCATCTTACTCTTTCATCATGTTTACATATGCCCTCACAGTGGTTGTTCCATTAATCCTCTCTCTCCTTCGCTATCCCCAAACCCCAGCACCCTCTAACCAAATAATCATCTCCCCTTCCCTCCTTCCTCTCCACCTGACCTCCTCTGCTGACCTGCTCCTCAACCTCAAATCTGTCCTAATAAAACACAAAACAAGCTTCCCTCTCTCCTTCTCCCACCTGCTCTCACTTTCTCTGCTTCTCCTCACTGCTGGTGACATATCTCCCAATCCTGGACCTCCACAGCTCATACCCACCATTAGTACTCCTTCCTACCGCTCCCTATCTAATAAGAACTACCGCAATCTTTCCAACGTAAAACCCGTGCCATTGACACCCACCCCCCTGCTCCCTCTCCCTGGAGCACTCTGTAATGCCCGCTCCATCTGCAATAAGCTTCATGTGATTCATGACCTCTTTCTCTCTCGCAATCTTGCTTTCCTCGCCCTCACAGAAACATGGCTGACACCCTCTGACACCGCTTCCCCTGCTGCGCTGTGTTACGGCGGCCTCCAATTCACCCACACTCCTCGCCCTGGAAACAGACATGGTGGAGGAGTGGTTATTCTCCTTTCCTCTAACTGCAACTTTAACCCAATCCCACCTCTTCCCTCCCTAATCCTCCCTTCTTTTGAAGTCCACTCTGTCTGTATTTACTCTCCCTCCAACCTCCAAGTGGCCGTCATATAATGACCTCCAGGCCCGACCACTGCCTTCATCACTTCTCTCTGGCTCTTCATTTCTCTCCATGACATACCTCATCATGTGACTTCATCTGATTGCGACCCAATTTCCTACTCATCCTTGGACTTCTCAGTGTCTCCTCAGCCACCCACGAGACATTACCGCTTCACACCACTGCCTTATCTACTACTTCTCTATCACACCACCATTACCACTTCTCACCTGTCCTCCCTCCTGTCCCCATGTCACACACTTGGCACCCCGCAACACCTTGCCCCTAGAAAAATAACCCACACGAAGTCCAGAGTATTCCAACCTATCTAATAGAAATGACTCGGCCTCACCAGTAAAATGATTCTCTATCACAGTTACACAACTTTCTCCTATATCACTCACAGACTCAGACCACACGATATACTGACTTTCCTAGTCAGAGTCAAAGTCCTCCCTGTCCACCTACAGTCACTCCTAGCCACCCATGAGACATTCAACCGTCCTACACGGTCTCATCTTCTCTTCCACTCCACCACACATTTCCACCTTCTCTATTGTCACCTCGTACGTGCGACCCCGTCGAAGTACACCCTTTGCACACCTAGACATCCACACACTCTCTGACTCTATTCTTTCACTGGCATCAATATCCTCACTCCACGATACAGACAGTGCCACTGCTTTCTACAATGCCACTCTCACATTGGCTATTGACATGGTCGCCCCTCTCGTTCATGGCAGAGTGCGACGTACCAACAGACAACCCTGGCACAATAACACCACTAAAAAGCTCCGGCAAGTGTTCAGGATTACAGAGCGGCGTTGGAAGAAAACAAATTCGCAAGACGACTTCACTGCACTCAAACAAGCAACACTCTCTTTCAAATCTGCCCTCACCTCTGCTAAACAGGCCTACTTCACAACCCTCGAATCTTCCCTATCCTACAACCCCAGTAATTCAAAACTTTTAACTCCCTCCTCCACCCACCACTGCCCCCTCCTACCTCCCTCATCTCTGCTGAGGACTTTGCCACACACTTCAAAAATAAGATCGACCAAAGAAGGCAAGTCTTCATTGTTCAACCACCACAACCCCTTTGTATACCAGACCAATGCCCTAACCCCATAATCTCCCTCTCCAACATAACCGAAGGGGAGCGTAATTGTCTCCTCTCCAAATCGCACCTCACAACCTGTGCACTTGACCCCATCCCAACCCACCTCCTCCCCAACCTCATCACCACTATTATCCCATCCCTAACCCACCTCTTCAACATATCACTAACTTCCGGTACCTTCCCTTCTGCTTTCAAGCATGCCACAATCACACCTATCCTTAAAAAAGCCAACCCTCGACCCAACCGCTTTGTCCAGCTATTGCCCAATATCGCTGCTCCCATTCGCTTCCAAACTACTGGAGCTGCACGTCCACGCTGAGCTTTCCTACCACCTCTCTTCTAACTTGCTCTATGAAACTCTACAATCTGGTTTCCGCCCCCATCACTCCACTGAGACAGCCCTGACCAAAATTACTAATGACCTACTTACAGCCAAAGCGAACGGACAATACTCTATACTCCTGCTTCTTGACCTGTCCTCTGCTTTTGACACAGTTGACCACTGCCTTCTACTACAGATTCTCTCCTCCTTTGGCGTCAAGGACCTCGCCCTATCCTGGATCTCCTCATACCTTTCCAACCGCACATTCAGCGTCTCCCACTCCCACACTACCTCCTCATCCCACCCTCTCTCTGTTGGAGTCCCCCAAGGCTCTATTCTAGGACCCCTACTTTTCTCAATCTATACACTTGGCCTGGGGCAACTCATAAAGTCCCACGGATTCCAGTACCATCTTTATGCTGATGACACTCAGATCTACCTCTCTGGCCCAGACGTCACCTCTCTGCTGTCCAGAATCCCTGAGTGTCTATCAGCCATATCATCCTTCTTCTCCTCCCGCTTCCTCAAACTCAATGTGGACAAATCTGAACTCATTATCTTTCCCCCATCCCACAGATCTTTCTTACCTGACCTATCTATCACAATTAACGACATCACGCTTTCCCCCGTACCAGAAGTCCGCTGCCTCGGAGTAACCCTTGACTCTGCCCTGTCCTTCAAACCGCACATCCAAGCTCTTTCTACCTCCTGTCGCCTTCAGCTCAAAAATATTTCAAGAATCCGTCCTTTCCTCAACCCTCAATCTACTAAAATGATTGTGCACGCCCTCATCATCTCCCGCCTCGACTACTGCAACACCCTTTTCTCTGGCCTCGCTGCTAACACCCTCACACCTCTCCAGTCCATCCTTAACTCTGCTGCCCGACTAATTCATTACTCTCCTCGCTACTCCTTCGCTTCTCCCCTCTGCAAATCTCTTCACTGGCTCCCATACCCTCAGCGTATCCAGTTCAAATTACTAATACTGACCTACAAGGCCACCTATAACCTGTCTCCTCCATATTCTCTGAACTAATCTCTCGATATCTTCCCTCACGTAATCTCCGATCCTCCCAAGACCTCTTTCTCTCCTCCACACTTATTCGCTCCTCACCAACCGCCTCCAAGACTTCTCCCGAATATCCCCCATCCTCTGGAATTCTTTGCCCCAACACGTCCGACTATCAACCACATTCGGATCCTTCAGACGGAACCTGAAAACCCACCTCTTCAGGAAAGCTTACAGCCTGCAATGATCCCTGCTGCCTCATCTCCGGTAGTGGTGAGACGCCTCAACCAACACCGGAACTGCTGCGACCCACCAACCTGCTGTCTCCTTCCCCACCATCCTGTAGAATGTAAGCCCGAAAGGGCAGGGTCCTCTCCCCTCTGTATCAGTCTGTCATTGTTAGTTTGTTTACTGTAAGTCATATCTGTAACTTGCATGTAAACTCTTATCATGTACAGCACCATGGAATCAATGGTGCTATAGAAATAAATAATAATAATAATCTACCACCCTACCAGTCCTCTACACGGCTCTGCATCACCCTACATCTCCTTCTCATCTCTGTCTACCACCCTACCCATCCTCTCCACAGTGCTGCACTGCCCTACATCTCCTCATCCCTGTCTACCACCCTACCCGTCCTCTACACAGTGCTCCATCACCCTACATCTCATCTGTCTACCACCCTACATGTCCTCTCCACAGTGCTGCACTGCCCTACATCTCTTCCTCATCTCTATCTACCACCCTACAGGTCCTCTCAACAGCGCTGCACCACCCTACATCTTCTCCTCATCTCTGTGTACCACCCTACCTGTCCTCTCCACAGTGTTGCATCGCCCTACATCTCCTCATCTCTGTCTACCACCCTAGCCATCCTTTCCACAGTGTTGTACCACCCTACATCTCCTCATCTGTCTACCACCTTACGGGTCCTCTCAACAGTGCTGCACTGCCCTATATGTCCTCCTCATCTCTGTCTACCATCCTAACCATCCTCTCCACAGTGCTGCATTGCCCTACATCTCCTCATCTCTGTCTACCACCCTAACCATCCTCTCCAAAGTGCTGCACCACCCTACATCTCCTCATCTGTCTACCACCCTACATGTCCTCTCCACAGTGCTGCACTGCCCTACATCTCTTCCTCATCTCTGTGTACCACCCTACCTGTCCTCTACACGGTGCTGCATCGCCCTACATCTCCTCCTCATCTCTATCTACCACCTACCCGTCCTCTCAACAGTGCTGCACCACCCTACATCTTCTCCTCTCTGTGTACCACCCTACCTGTCCTCTCAACAGTGCTGCACCACCCTACATCTCCTCCTCATCTGTCTACCGCCCTACCTGTACTCTCCACAGTGCTGCATTGCCCTACATCTCCTCCTCATCTGTCTACCACCCTACCAGTCCTCTCCACAGTGCTGTATAGCCCTACATCTCAACCTCATCTGTCTACCACCCTACCCGTCCTCTACACAGTGCTGCACCACCCTACATCTCCACCTCATCTGTCTACCACCACACCCGTCCTCTACACAGTGCTGCGCCGCCCTACATCTCCATCTCATCTGTCTAACACCCTAACCATCCTCTCCACAGTGCTGCATAGCCCTGAATCTCCTCATCTCTGTCTACCACTCTACCCGTCCTCTCCACAGTGCTGCATCGCCCTAAATCTCCTCTTCATCTCTGTATACCATCTACTTGTCCTCTCAGAAGTGCTGCACCACCCTAGATTTCTTTCATCACTTATTTTCTTAACAATGGCAATGATCTCAGACTACCAGCTATCAATCTGAATCTGCCACTCCAGGCTCCAGGATTTCGCTCATGCTGCAGAAATTATCTGGACTGGACTTCATAGATTTAGTTGTGCTCCAAAAACAAACTCTTTCGGCAGTTCTACCACAACTCAGTCATCCAGATTTAATTATACTCATCATTCTATTATGCAAAACATACATCACAAAGTCCCGGACTATGAAAGGAAGATGAAGGCTGCTGTCGGGGGTCTATACCAGAACATCTCAGCCAAGATCAATGATCTCACAGTGACCTCATTGTGTCTGCGCTGGAGACCAAACTCATGAGCCGTCTGGATGTCACTCTGGGTATTACATCATCATATTCAGTAAAGCAAGAGAAATGCAGCACAGAAATATTTACCTTTAAAGACTCCATAACAAAGGGCATTTAATGTAGAGAAAGACCCTGCAGCTGCTATGGGGCAGCAGAGAACAAGTGACAATAAGAAATTGTGTAATATATTTCACCAGAGAAATATTATAGTAGATTACAGCTGAGAGAAGAGGAGAATGGAGGAGCAGAGTTAGAGACTAAGGTAAAGACACTCACTCAGTTTGTGCTGCTGCTTTTTAATACGCTCTATTTCACCCAATAGCTGGATTCACAGCTACAGTGCTCAGTATGTCTGTATATCATCCTCCATGCTGCAGGTACTTTATAGCTAGTGTTTAGTCCTATCCTAGAGCTGCATTCACAGCCACACTGCTCAGTACTTCTGTATAATATACTCCATGCTGCAACTGCTTTCTAGTTAGTGTTTTATCCTATTCCACAGTTGGATACACAGCCACTCTGCTCAGTATTGCTGTAAAATATCCTCTATATTGCTGCTGTTTACAGTAAGTGAATGTTTTGTGAATATCATTGATCTCCTCGCACCAGCAGATACAATTTCTCATATTTCATTTTATCTAGGAACATGACAAAAACTGAACATATGAGGCAGACAAGTATCAATCCCCAGTAGAGGTTTATTACACTCAGCAGCACTTGTCACTGGAACATCATTTCTCTAAGAACAAAAACATAAATTATCTGCAGAAACCTAACAGAAAAGCAGTGAGGAAGTGATGCATTGTCTGCCTTCAGGCAGTAGTATTAAAGACCGTGCAAGATCACTCCTGGACTTGAAGAGTTAATAAAAAACAACTACCACAATCTAAAAGTCATGCTGCGAGAAGAATCTGCAGAAATGACACAAAAACAAACCTAAAAGCGGCTTATAAATAAGAGGCTTTTCACTGCCCGATGTGTGGACAGAGACGTGGAGAACCAGGGGTAGACATCTTCTGCATTACAGCCACGTCCTGTCACACAAGAATTAAGCTCTACGACCTAATAATAACGTCCATGGTGAAGATCTTGTGTTATCAGTAGATGTGTCCTCCAGAGCTGAGGACAGGCAGTGTGACACGGTGTAACGGTGGTCATGTATTCGGCAGCATTCATGACATATTTCTGAGGAAATGTAATTAGCCGTGAGATCTCTGGGACACAGCCAAAAGCAATGCACGTTTTTCCAGTTCTGTATTTTAATTGACATGAACGTAGATTTGGCAGCACTGACGCGTATCGCATCTGCCACTGACAACGGTCGATGTTTCAATGTAAACATTCAGATTTAGTTCCGACAGATCCTTTGAATTAAACATGTCCAGATGGCAAAGTAAATGAAAGAAGGCTGGAAGCACCAACCAACCAAAGATGACTACAAGGAGGAGAGGCCAGTCTTTCATGGTGACTCTTGTCCACTTCCTCATCTTGTCAACACCATTTTGTTTTTCTGAAGGAATGACACTTTAGCAATTACTGATATCATTTGTATCTAAGATTAAGTGTTCCCATTAAGACTGGAGAATTCTCTTAAAACATTTTCTGTGCCTGCTAGATCTTATGTAACTTGCCTCCTACTCGTCTTCCCAAGGTAGGTTCTGAACTTAGCTTTGTGAAGGGTCCTTTTTACTTATGTGTAAAGTAACCGTGTCGCCCAAGGTTCCGTAACTTAGGGTTCTTGTAGAAACTTCTGTCTTAAAGCTGGGATGTCCATTATCCACTGAACGTTGGACCTCGGTGCAGAAAGAGGGCTTTATGTTAAAAGTTGGTTGACTGGTCGATGAAGCGCCAGCAGTAGCTGCTGACATGGTGGTTTCGTTCACGTGAAAGGAAACATTTGCAGATCCCATGACATTCATCCTACTCATTTTCGAGCCCACTGTGAACATGCTCCCGATACCTTCTTTTAAGTGGCTGAAGACGCTCTGTCTTTGTTTCGGCACCACAGGTCTCCCTACATTTAGCAGCACAGGTTTGCCGATGGTTGGCTCACTTATTTCTGCCTGCAGTACAGAGATTTCACATGGGGTGCTTCCGAAATGTTTGCTACATTTTCTTGACATCCATAAGTCTCTCCCTGACCGGGAACATAATCCTCAAGATCTTCTAACGTCAGAACTTTCCCATCGCAAGTGAGAATTTTTTTATCTCTGTTTCGTAAATCTTCAGTGTCTACATCTACTGGGTGTTCTACCATGAAGTCTTCTACCTCTAGGGACACTATTTGGTCATGATCTCCTGATTGTACCTCAACTGGAACTTTTTGATAATTATTACTAGTATGTGCTTCACTGCTGGAGGAGACCTTTCATCTTCTGGAATATTAAAGATATCATGATCAGCTAATGGTGACTCTGGTTCAATGATGATACCACAACCTTCATCTACATCAACATTTTTCTCTGAGACATCGTGAGGAGAAAGATCATCCTCAGTCTCAGATGCTGGTTCTACAAGTTCATACTCCAAAGATGGGATGTCCACTTCTGATAAGCTACAAGATGTTATTGAGGACTTTGACACGTCCACCAGTTTATTGTTTGAGTTGTTGGTGTTGGGATCAGAACCAGGAAAGCCTCTTGATCTTGAGCCGTAATGGGTGAATTTCTTACCAGCTCGGTCGTCTTTCTCTGGCTTGGCTGGGGAAGTTCCTCTTTTTCTTGGTGGTTTTGGTGATTTTTTCACTTTGAATTCAATGATTTCTTCCACTTCAACCCAACGAGACTTCTGCTCATCAGGCCGAGCAGAGGCTCCTAACTCATCTTCTGGCTCCGTGACAAAAAGCGTGGGAACCAATGTTCTTCGTGTCTCTTGTTCGGATCTATAGACAGACTGTTTGCCTCGTGATACAAAATGCAGTTCTGGTGTGGACACTTCTGATCTAGGGGATCTTGCAGGTGACTGTCCTGATGCTGGACGAGATGGAGACATGCCTGGAGACATTCTTCTCCTCATCCGTGGACTCTTCACTACTGTGGTTATTGTCTCCTCTCTAGTGATGTAAATTTGTAATTAGTGTCTAATGACGGAGCTCACCAGGACAGCAACAGCACCATGCAGAGTTAGTTCTGGAATTCTTGGGCCATGCTTCATGACACATGTTAATACAAAGTACATTGCAGCGTGATGGGAGCTCTGCAGGGGTGGAGGGGGCAGAACTTTCTGTACACTGTTATTAGTGATGGACAGCTGGTCAGGAACAAAGTTTTCAGTAGATCCTTATTAGTGACAGAGTTCTGACAGGGCAAAGAGGGAGCAGATGTTCTGGAGACCTCTGCTGGTGACATAGGTGGTCAATACTTCTCCAGTTAGAGACAGAGTGTTACAGACAGTTGTCCGACAACCTCAGGAGTTACAGTGCCATTATAAGTTGTCACTAGGTTAATTCAGGAACACGTATTACACAGAATTTTCAGTAGCTTTCCAGAACACAGTAAGTCAGGTTCTGCAGACTAATGCTGACGTTGGAGGCTCATTGTGCCACGCGCCTCTGTGCAGCACATACAATAAACATCAGTATCCAGCCGAGCACAAACAGATAGTCTCACATAGTCTATCGCCTGTATTGTCCTTGTCATATATGTCGTCTTTGTGATATGTGTCGCCTATGTCGTATGCATCGTAAGTGTTGTCTGTGCAGTCTGTATCGTCTGTGTCGAATGTTCCATCTGTATTGTAAGTGTCGTATGTTTCGTAAGTATTGTACGTGTTGTATGTGTCACTGCAGAAAGAGGCAAGACACATCCTGATCATACCGATAATGAGGATGGGAAGTACGAAGTTTTATATGGTACGTCCTGAGTAGTGATGTGTGGACCAGTGGATGGTGGGGACCCTCTGGTTCGGCCGAACATTTGAAAAAAGTTTGGTTTGAGTACCAAAACAGTACCCAAACTCAAACCTCATTCAAATGATTGGCGGCTCTGATTGGCGGGAAGTTCATTACCGCCAATCACAGCGCTGCGTTTCCCACACTGTCATACAGACAATAGCATGTCAGCCGGCAGCTGTGATCGGTGGTAAAATGGTTACCGCCGAGGTCACAGACATCGGCTGATGAGAGTGATACTCTCCTCATCGTACGCCCAGTCTCGCTGATAGCAGAAAGAACAGGCGTATGATAATTAGAGTATTCAAAGCCGATGGACTCTCGTCACCTTTTGATGTCAGCGCTCAGCAATGAAGCGGAGTTCTGAGGCTCAGCTCAGTGTCTCCTGGATTCACAGCTGAGCAGTCGCATCATGCCACCACTCAGCCATGTAATCCAGATG